>DF364344.1:0-17791 GCA_000787875.1 Solanum virginianum | reverse complement strand
CGGATCAAAATTGAGAGAGATATCAAGGTTTGAAGTTTTTTTTGGGAAATATGAAGAACTGTCAGCGTTCAGCAAACATATATGCAACTCTTGAACATGCCTGCCATGTGGTAGCTTCTGGTTGGGCCATGTGGCCCCACCTTTTACTATTCACCCACTGCTTAAAACTTAATTTTGATGTTTTGGCCTTATCCGAAGTCATAAGAATACAATTCGTATATGAAATCTTATCAGAAATAGCGTTTCGGACTCAATGGTGCAGTCAAAATTTCCAACGGAGGTCATTTTATGCCAATATAGGTCCCACTTTTAATTTCGAATACTACCGGTGGGTCAAATCACTCAAAAGCCTTGGAACTGAACAAAAGGTCCTCCTAGACCAAAATCGACGTTCCAGATCCAATGGAAATATTAGAATTTACAATTGAGGCCTCCTTGACCCCAAAACCTGAGAAAACTCATTTAAACTAGTTCCAAATTTCAAAAACTTAAAATATTCTCAGAAGCTCCAAAAATTGCAACAAAATAATTTCTAGCGTTAGTTTGCCCATATGAAACTGCTGAAATTTTTAGAATTCCAAATCAAGCTCCCGAACCCCAAATATTGACCAAAGTCAAACTTCAGCTTCGATACAACTAAAAATGCAACTTCTGACCCAAAATCTCCATTTTAACTCCAAATTAAATTTTGTAAGTTTCCCTAGACCAGATTTGGCATTCCGGAGCTGTTGAAATTGATAAAATCGTGATCTAAAAATTAAAACTCAACAGAGCTAGAAAACTCAAATTTTCCAACTTTCAATTAATTCTAATTTTGGTCTCAAATTTTTCCTAATTGCTCTAATGCATGAAATACGGGTTCTAACAACCTAGACGTGACATGGTGAATAGGGAACTCGAAGGAACCCCAAACTAGCCTCTTAGCATATCAATCACACATCCTTGGTCTCAGAAGTAAAATAACAATAGCAAGAGATATAAATAAGGGAAACGAGACTAAGGAAAGTCTTTGATAGTCATAAAACATTTCAAAAGTCAAGCTCATAGCATAATTACATCTTAATATCTAAAACACCTCTAACATGGAATGGAGCGGGGGCCAAGATTATTTTCGGGCTCACCCTCATAGTACCAAGTATGCAACATAAAGAAATAGCAAATGGTAAGAGTAGCATAGATAGCATCCTTGGACTTGAGGATCCACCAAAGCTTAACTTCAAAACACGAAACTAGCCACGTGGATGATGATCAAAAGGTGCTTCAGTCCCTACATGGCAATACCATATAGGCAAAGAGTATGCATTAGTACGTTTGAATATACTAAGTATGACAGATGCAATGTAACGAGAGTCATATGTCATAACAACAAGATGCTTAATCATAATCATGGAACATAAATTAATATGGAATATATACTCAAACTTTACACAACATGCATGAGATGGGCCAAATATCCACCCACACACCTTACGGTATAACCTTTTCAGAGAGTGTTACCAATACCCCTACCTTATGACATAGTCTTTCTGATAAGTAGTATAAGATGTTCCCTACCTTACGATATAACTTTTTAGGTAGGAGCCATGAATTGTTTTACCTTATTGCATGGCCTTTTTGGTAGTTTTATAGAATGTCCTTACCATACGATGTAATCTTTTCAGTAAGAGCCATAAATTGTACCTTACGGCAAGACCATTTCAGTAGGTGTTATAAGATGTCCTTACCTTACGATATAATCTTTTTGGTAGGAGCCATGAGTTATCCTACCTTACGGCATGGCCTTTTCGGTAGGTCTTATAAGGTGTCCATACCTTACGATATGATCTTTTTGGTAGGAGTCATGAAAATAGCTCATCAAACCATCACATACAAGTATCAAGAATGGACTTCACATTTTCCCAAGAACATAACAAAACATAGGAGCCCAATAATTCACTTGCAATGCCATAGGTACTTTACATGAATTTAGTATATGCTTGGAAGCCCTTAATCATTATGAAGTCATTTGACTTATAAATCATGCAATATATCATCAATTCCTTGAGAATTCTTGACTTGATATTTTATCAAACACTTGATGGGCACATATGAGTACATGTTCAAATCATGCAAAATGAAAGAGTATAGATCATGAAATAGTGAAATCAATGCATCTTAAAATCATGTAAATCAGCCCAACAATATCATGGTAGAACCCCATCATAGGTAACTTGTAAATCATATCAAAACTTGAAGTCATGTAAATTAGCCCACCAATATCATGGTAAAACCCCATCATGGGAACTTATAAATCATATCAAAACTTCACAATAGTTCATATATTTCATGGCTTGAATCATGTGTAGTCTCAATAGACAAAGATTAATTCATAGTATAAACTTAAAATAGATATTTATGCATAATCAATAATATTTAACAAAACCCCAACATATTTTATTCTCATAGTTCATAATACAATAGATATCCATAGGTAGTACAGCTTGAAATCATGCAATTTTCATAAAATAGGAAGGTTGGACTCCATGGGTGAAAGGACCTAGTGGATGAAACCCACATACCTTAAACTTGGGTTTTCTTAATGTAGACTTGAAGGAGACTTGAAGCTTGAATGATGTTCTTGAGATCCGAAATTAAGGTTGAGACACTTGAATTTGGATGGGAATTTTGATAAAATGGTTGAGGGGTTTTAGAGAGGGTTTTTGGGTGATATGGAGTTGAAAAATGACTAAGTGTGGGATATTTCATGTGTAAATGGGCATGGGGACATGACCCCACTGTCTCAAGCCAAAATAGGAAAATTAAAGAAGTGACAACACTTCTCCGCGACAGGTCCGTGTCGCGGAGCCATTGCGGATGCTCTCTATTTCCAAAAATTTTGTGAAAATCATTTTTCAATACAGGTCTTCTAAAATTTAGTTTATATCCATTCCCCACTCAATTTTTCCTCTTGATCGAGAATATGAAGTTAGATTTTTTATATCACATACGAATTTTGAGATATATGAAAATTACGATTATGGGCATTTCTGAAGCACATTTTTGGGGCATTTCACATTATTATCATGCTGTGTTATATTTTGTATCTCCTCCTCAATTTGAAAATAAATAATGAGTTCAGTTGGACCCATAGTTGTGGATTCTGAAGGGTGCTAATACCTTCCCTTCGAAATCGCTTGAACCTTACCTAGAATTTTTGGGTTTGTAGAGTTTTTTGTAAATAATTAATTGGTTTCCTAATTATACTTAAATTTAGGTGGCGATTCCCAAATTTAAACTATTTTTCTAAAAGAATTCCTTTTAATTTTTCTTGATGAGTTGCCACGGCGTTGGACCTTTATGATGTCTACACGTGGAAGTCACGACCTTTGCTTGCTCCACAGTTCCATCTAGTACAGAAGATTTGCATCTTTTGCTTCTCCGATAAGCTTGATTTGTAAGTTTCTCTCCTTACTATGTCATCTTTTCCATCTTCAGCTTTTCTTTTCATCATTTGTTCTGTTGTTGTAGTATATGGTGTTATATCTATGGATCCGTTGAGATGCATGTGTACCCATGTCCCACCTGACTCTATCTTCCCTTTTTGGTGATATTTAACTGAAAGTTTTGCATGCCCTATAGATTTGCCTAATCAAAGAACCAAGTTTTCAGACTTATTTCAGAAATAAAAGTGCAAGTCAAGACATAATATTTAACTTGGAAACAGTCGGCTCATAAAGGTGTAAAAAACCACAATTTGTACTGCTACTGGATTTAACTCGAATTTCACTAAAATAAATGAGCCTCAACAAAATGATTACAAGCCTTCGTAATTCAGGAAATCAAGCTTCCTAAACTAATGGCTTCTCATAAACATCCCAATGTTTATTTTTCCAAGTCTTAGAGTTTCCCCCAGCTTGTAAACTACACCCTACTTTTGTTTATAGATCACTGAACTAATCAATATATCAAAGTTTCAAGAAATTCAAGACTTCCTAAATCTAGGACTCAATGACTAACAGATCTTCCACAAATGCCTCCTCACTAACACAACACTTTATTTGCTGAGTTACTCATTGTTTGTTTGAAGAGTTGCCTATTGCAAGATCTAAACTTGCTTATTTAAGCATCCTGCTTGCGTTGAGTCTTACTACACTTAGAACTCCTCCTTAGTCGGTTGCCTTTGTAGTCTTCTTTAATTAGAAGTCTTTTGGACTGTCAACTCTTGTCTCACGCAAGTGTTTTGATTACACTGCACTTTTTCGTTGGTTATAATAAGGATATACTTAAAAGCTTATCCGATCCGCAACTTTACATTCTTCTCCAAACATCACTTCTATGTTATACCTCTTTGAGACTCTGCTTGTAAGAACCACATCATCTTACATGTTTCATCGTCCTTTGTCTCTCATCAAAACTGCAACAAGTCTACAAATTCCCCCTTTTTGATGATAACAAACCTCCTAGCTTTATGTTTAAGAATATTCTCCCTATAGCTACCAAAAGTAAAGAAGACTGGAATGAAATAAGTTAATAAACATCAGTTATGAATATTGCATAACTTAGAATGACTTTCCCCTTTTGGCATCATCGCAAAGAGGTACCTATAGCAGATATAGCCATAATAGGATAACATAATTCAAGTCCACAAGGGCTATAACCAAGAAAATAGAGCAAGACTCAACTAAGCATTAACATATATTAAACATAGCATATAACAGTAATCAAGAAAGGAAGGCTAATCCAAAATAGAAAATAACTAAAAAATTAATTATAAAGTTTCTAAAGCACGGGTAACATAAGTAGGACACCACAAAAGAACGTCCAAGGAATTGGCTAGGTAGAAGGAGTAGTAAGAGGGATCAGAAAAGAGATCTTGTGCATGAATTCAACATGGTTAACATGTTCCTTGTGCAGAGTGGCCTCTAGCTCAGAGATCTTGGAAAGCAAAGCACCTCATTCTTGCTTAAACTCCAAGGCAGAGATTAACTCAACAGTCTTAATATCCAAAGAAATTTAGAGTCTGTGAAGAGATTTACCATCTCGCTGCATAGAACTAGGTAAGTAATAATGGTTTACCTTTCCCAAGACATCATTAGCAGTCTGCACGGTCCAAACTTAGACTGGAACAGAGTAAGCCTCAAAAATCATGGAGAAGCAAAAGCCATAGGGTAACGCGTGCCTATTTTATCTTGAATAAGAACACGCTTCATATGCTTAATGATCAAACTGGGCAGGTTTATAGGAACTTCAACATCTAATAGTTCCATCAGAGTTAGATCAAAATAACACCTCTCATGTGCTTCGGAATGCCTCATAATCATAATTTTCATATATCCCAAAATTTGTATGTGACTTTGGAAATTCGACTTCATATTCTTGATCAAGGGCAAAATTTAGTAGGAAATAGGTAAAATCTAGATTTTAGAAGACACGTACAAAAAATAATTTTTGTTAATTTTTGACTTCCAATGGCCCTGTGCACCCAGGCCGTGACGCGCTTGGGGCGCACCACTATGTATTTGGGCACTGCATGCCTGTTCCATGTCACACCTGTGGGGTGGACCAGTGAACAATTTCCTTATTTCATACAGGGCATTGGGGTAGTAACCCAATGCCTATTTAAATGTGAAATCCTCCATACTTGATCATTTTTCAACTCTAGAACTCACAAACCCTCTTTAAAATCTCTCCAAGACTTTATCAAAATTTCCATTCAAATTCAAGGATCTCTAGAACAACTTTGGATTTCAAGGACCCAATCCAAGCTTCAAGTATCCTCCAAGTTTACTCTAAGAAATTTCCAAGTTTAGGTATATGGGTCTTCATCCATGGGTTCTTTCACCCATGGAGCCCAACCTTCTCATTTTATAAAAATTGCATGATTTCAAGTTGTATTCTTCATGGTATTCGCTATTATACATTATGAACATGAGTTATGATTGATTTTATCAAATATTGAGTTATTATGTATGAATTATTATTAAAAGCTTATTCTATGAGTTGATTTGAATTATGAATGTAAATTATATTGGGTCTTATCAAGTATTGATTGATTATGCATGAATATCCATTTTAATCTCATACCATGGTTGATTTATATCTATTGAAGTTTTGAATGATGTGAACTATGAAAAGTATGAACTATTGTGAATTTTGAGATGAATTTCAAGATATCCAAAATGAGGATTTTACTACAATATTGGAGGGTTGATTTGAATTGATTTACTCCTTCTTGTTATACTCTTGAGTTGCATGATTTTGATCAAGTGTCATGAACCCACCATGTGTTTGATGAAATCACATGACAAGAATTTCTAAGTTGTTGATGAACTATTGCATGGTTTACAAGTCAAGTGATTTCAAGATAATCATAGGCTTCCAAGCATGTATTAAATTCATGAAAAGTATATACGATGTTACAAGTGACAAGTTGAGCCCAATTTCAAGATTTTATCCTCTTGTGGGCTATTCATGTCAAGTTAAGGGATCAAGTATGATTATTATTTTACGCACACGTTCAAGTTCAAGTAAGCTTACTAGAAGATGTCAAGCATGTGAATGAGCTACTCATGTCATGTTATCATGTCTCTTACAAGTTGTTCATGTTATGATTAAAGTATGATTATTTCAAGTACTCTATGGGATTAGACTTAGCACCGATTGAGGCTTAAGATGGGGGCTTGACTCAAGGGGTCCTTATATAAAGTTTTTAGTCTCTAAATTAGGGCCACCATAGGATCATGTTATTTCCCTAAGTGGGCTTTAGTAGTGGATCCATCTAGCTCATGTTATCAGGTATGGTTTGCCTTGGCAAGTAGACCACACTTCGTCGGGAGGTGTCATGCCCGATCACCTTACCGAGGGGGTGTCATGTCTTAGATTCCAAGTAGTAGCTCGCTTGGTCTATGTTGGTTAAGGTCTCCTCCCACATATGTATGACATATTATGCAAGCTAAATATTTTACTTGCATGTTTTATTACAAGCATTACTCATACATATCATATTGAGATTATATCCATTGCCTATATGTATGCATTTTGAATATTAGGGCTTATGTCTTTGTTACATTTCACCCCGCATACTTAGTACATTTTAAGTACTAACACATACTCTATGCCTATATGATATTACCATGTAGAGACCAGAGCTCCTATCGATCATACTCTTCCACATGGCTAATACGATTCTTTGAAGAAAGCTTTGGTTAGTCCTAACTCCGAGGACAATATCTATATAATACATGCTATATTGAGACTTCATTTTTATATTGGATACTTAATAACATGATGGTGAGCCTGAGAAATGTCTTGGTCCTGCTCCATTCTTAAGTAGAGGTGTTGTTGGATATTATATTTGTATATGCTTATGAGCTAGACTCTCCTATGTTTTTATGATTATGAAAGACTTCCCTAAGTCTCGCTTCCCTTTTGAATATTTGACTCTTGCTATTGTTTTATTTTTCTTCTGCAACCAAGGATGTGTATATGATATGCTAAGAGGCTTGCTTGGGTTGTCTCTGGACTTGCCATTCGCCGTGTCACATCTACGCCTTAGGCTTAGGTCGTGACAATAACTAGCCTCGGATCTCTGCTCCTTCCTTGGAATGAGTACTTTATGGACCACATCAAAATAAAGTCTGTGTAGTGAATATAACTCGCGTCTAAGAACCTTTCTATGTTGAGACAAGATTGGATAACCTAAAAGTTTTCAACAAATCTCAAGAGCAGAGGACAAATTATCCAAGGGTGGTGATGTGTTGTCAAAATACAACACATTTGATGCCTAAAAGAAGGGATTTTGTGAGTTCTTAATGTGACTATTTATGGGTTTTTATGTGTTTTTGTGTTGTTATTGCAACAAAGGTAGGTTGGCATGATTTTGGGAGAAAGTAGCAGATTTTGCATAATTGTAGGACATATGATCCTTCCTACAAGTCGTGGCCCAAGCTGCGAGTCGTAGGGTGATCTCGTAGCAAGGAACAGTGAGCAAAAATTAGAAATTTGCTAAGTGGAGGTCAGCCCTACGAGGCCACTCTATGAGTCATAGGTTTTCCTATGACTCGTATAGGTGGGTTCGTAGCAAGAAACAGAGAGCCAAAATTTTGGATCAAGAACTAAAGGCCTAGATTATAAGAGGAGCATACGAGTTATAGCCCAAGCAATGACTCATACCAGTGGGTCATAACAGTCAAGTCCAAAACGCAAAGTGCCTGATACGAGACCCCGATTATGACTCATAGGTCACCCTATGAGTCAAACCTGTGTGATGTACTTGCTGCCAATTGTCTTTTCTATTTAATTTTTAGGGTTGAATTTGTAAATACTATAAATACTATATGATAGGGTTTATTTTAAAACATCCCAAACGTGAATCTCAGAGAGAACACTTTGAATACTCTCTATAATATTTTTATGGTTTAGGGTAGGTTTCAAACT
Organism: Solanum virginianum; assembly: GCA_000787875.1. Classification (NCBI taxonomy): domain Eukaryota; kingdom Viridiplantae; phylum Streptophyta; class Magnoliopsida; order Solanales; family Solanaceae; genus Solanum; species Solanum virginianum. Next base: position 9,376 of record DF364344.1, on the reverse strand, counting down.
TTAATTTTTTTTTGGGAAACAGACATATGCCAAAGGGTCCCCACCCCTTTGGATGGTCAGGGGTTGAGCCACACACCCCCAAAGCTTTATAGATAGAAAAAGATGAAAGATACAATAGGGGCGCTTAAACCTAACCTCCACCCTATGATGGTATACAAAATACCAACCTACTAAGATCAGATCATTTGTTCCCAAACTAAAAGAAAAGCAAAATCAGAACCAACTAAAGAGAGCACTCCTCTCAATACATAGAATCTAAGAAAGCAAGTAAATAAGGGAGACTCTCCCCTTACATAGTAAAAGGAGAAAAACAAAAGCACAATAGGAGAAATCCTAAAGAACAAACTAAAATAAGAAGATCTAAGGCTCAGAATAACATAAGCAAAAGACATTTTGGGATCAACAAAGCAACAATGAGCAAGCAAATTAGGGAGGTTCTTTGATCTTATTAAGCTTCTTTCTTCTAAATGCCACCATCTCAGCTTTGTCAAGGTAGTAGTATTATCTTGCATCCCTAGAAATCTAATTAGCAGCAAAATAAACCTAAGGAGCAGTATTGGAATGACTATGCTTGGACAATACAACAGCAACATGGTTGGCTTCTCTAAACACATGTCTACATCTGAAACCTTTTAAAGGAGTAGTATGTTGCATCAGCCTAGTCAAAATTTGATTAATATGCTAAGGGGGAGTAGTGAGGTGGTTGATCCACTTACACAACAGTTTTGAATCAACCTCCAACAACACTTTGCTCCATCCCATCTGTATGCACGAAACAACACCAAAGACAGTAGCTTCAGGTTCAGCTTAGTTGTTAGATTCTTCAACAAGTAGAGTAGCATATACTAACAAAAATTCCCCATCCATGTTCTTGATAATCCCTCCAGCCCCTATTCTCCCATTAACAAAAGCACTTCCATCAAAGTTCAATTTAAGAACTGGTCAGGTGGTCTGTTCCAAAGAACTAGAGTGATCTTAATACAATGTGAGCACTTTTCCACCAACTTCACTAGGTCCATCTAGTTAGCAGGCCAAGAGATGTAAGGGTAGGCAGTCTTTGTGAGGAAAAAGGTGTCTTTGAACACCAAATATTTAACACTAATGAGATTAGACTTCTTCCCACCATATATACTAGCATATCTATTTTTCCACAATTTCTAGCAAATAAAAATTAGAATTGCCTGAAATAATAATTTGTGAGCTTCATTTTTGTGATTGGCTTTCCACCACTTCATGATGTAATGATGCAGGGGCAAGGGGTAATTGTTAATACCACAAGAAGTAGTAAAGTATCTCCTCACATTAATAGCAAAATCACCAGTGATGAAGATGTGGTCCACAATATCTAAACCAGGCCTATAGCAGCAATAACAATCCTTAGGTTCATAACCAAATTTGATAATTTTCTCATTTGTTGGTAATTTACCCCTTAAAGCTCTCCAAAGTAAAAAAGGAACATTTGAAAGGGATGTTCTTATGCCAAGTAAGTTTGTTAAGCTCAACTTCAGCTCTTTTCTCCCTTATGATCCTCCAAACAGAAGAGACCGAGAAGATACCATCAGGATTGGGCTTCCAATTGCATGATTTGGTACCCCCTGTTGAATTTGTAAAGGAAGAGCTAAAATGGAAGCAACATGCTGGGGAGGAGCAATATTCATGATTAAATCCATATTCCATTGTCCCTCCTGAATGAAATCAGCTACCCTTGTGTTATTTAATCTACTACTAACCTCCCTGAAGTGAGCCAAAGGGCCAACCCCTAGCCAGTTATCCCACCAAAAGAACATGTACCAGAGTTTATCTTCCAATGAATGTGAGGTTCCATACTGTGCTTGTTATGCATCATATTCTTCTAGACAAGTGATTCCCATGTGTCCCACTTCTTACTCACAGATTGGATCTTTGATAGTACTTTGCTATGAGGAAATCCCCCCACAGAGATCTCTTGGATCTAAAAGACCACCATTGTTTGTATTGGAAAGCTTAGCAAACTTCAACAACTATCCTAACACCAATCCCTCTTCTTCATAAGGATAGCTAAGATTCCTCCAAGAGGACCAGTGATACTTCCTTTTTTTATCAACACAGCTCAGAAAAAGTCTTCAATAATACATTGAATTTTCTTGAGAGTAGTTGAATGAGAAGAAGCAACGGATAATATATGTATAGGAAGAGATTGCAACATATGTTTGATAAGTGTAGTTGTGCCACCATAACTCAGTAACTTTGACTGCCAACCTGAGATTCTGGATACCACCTTAGATACAAGATCTAAAAAGTAAATGATCCTTTGTCTTCCAAAGTAGAGTAGACATCCAAGGTATGTGAATGGGGCCTTCTTTTGCAGTAAGCCAGTAAGGAGCTTAACTCTATCAACAGACCTCTTAAAACCATTAGAATGCATAATGAAATGACTCTTGTTTTTGTTAATTAGTTGACCAGATAATCCATCATACATATCAAGAACTTTCATAATCAACTTAAGAGTTTTCTTTCTTCCTGAAGAGAAAATAATGATGTCATCAGCAAAACTGAGGTGGTTTAATTAACTATCTCCTTGCTTCATATAAAATCCATGAAAAATTGGGTGAGTGATGCAACTGATTCAACAATCTAGATAATACTTCAGCCCCAATAATAAAGAGAGCAGGTGATAAAGGATCACCCTGCTTAAGACCCTTAGTTGAGTGAAAGAAACCATGTCTTGATCCATTGATGATGATAGAGTACCAATTGTTAGACATAATTCTCCAAACCATATCAATGAACCCTTCACCAAAAGGGGGAGTAGTGAGGTGGTTGATCCACTTACACAACAGTTTTGAATCAACCTCCAACAACACTTTGCTCCATCCCATCTGTATGGACTAAGAAACCCTATCATATGTTTTTGCCATAGCAAGCTTAAGAATAACATTACCCCTAATGCTTGGTTTCTTAACTTGATGAATATTTTCTTGGGCAAGCATGAGGTTTTTAGAAACACTTCTCCCTTTTACAAATCCAGACTAATTAAGAGAAATCAAGTTAGGAAGGATGGGAGCCAGTCTTGAACACAATAGCTTAGAGATCACTTTGTTGACAAAATTGGTCAAACTTATTTACTTGAATTCAGATAATCTGCTAGGATTCTTGACCTTGGGGAACAACATCAAACAAACATGAGTAAAATATTTGGGAATTTTTTGACCATAGAAGAAAGCATAAATCACAGCTAACAAATCTATCTTGATAATTTCCCAGCAAGTTTGAAAAAACTTGCCATTTATTCCATCTGGACCTGCTGCAGAATGTGTACTCATGGAAAAGACAACCTGTTTCAACTCATCCAAGTCAGGGAAAGCTTGTAAACTCTCATTCTAATTCTGGTTTACCAAAGCAGGAATACAATTAAGAATGTCTTCATTAATGTGCTTCTTCTCCCCAGTAAAGATTTCCTAAAAGTGGTTGTATGAAGCTTCTACAATATCATCATCATCCTTCATTTGGTGAATAAACATCCATCTTCTTCTCCCTAAAAAATTAGCATGGAAATATCCAATGTTAGCATCACCTTCCTGGAACTAGTGCAATTGAGATTCTTGCCTCAATATTGATTCCTCAAGCTTGAGAAATCTGATATACTCAGAACCCAGGCTATGGAGATGTGTTCTAGCAGCATCAGAACACTGATTTATCAAGTCTTTTTCTACATCTTTAATTCTCTCGTCATAACTTTTAACCTTGGAATGAATATCCCCAAAATAAGTTTTGGACCAACTACTGAGAGTAGTAGATAATCTCTTCATTTTCTGATCAAATACCCATATAGGATTACCTGAGGTAGGCCTTTCCCAACACTCTTCCATAGTATCCATGAAACCCAGCTGATCAACCCAAAAATTTAGGATTTTGAAGTACTTGATGGCACCATCAAATCTGGCAGTCATTTCCAACAATAGAAGACAATGATCAAAACTGACAGTAGGTAGATGAGTAATAGTAGACTAAGGCATGATTTCAAGCCATTTGTTATTCACCATTGCCCTATCCAACCTCTTTCACACCCTGAACATCACCCCCCCTATTGTTAGTCCAAGTGAACTTTTGCCCATAAAGCCAAGATCCAATAAACCACAACCTTCAATTACAACAAAAAACTCCATGCTCTTTTTCATGTTGTCAGGTATGCACCCTAATTTTTCCTCAGTACTAGTGATTACATTGAAGTCCCCAACAGCACACCAAGAAAGCTCATTAAACCTGCTAGACAACTGCAACATTTTTTCCCACAAGGGTCTTCTCAAGTGATTTCTACATTTATCATAAACAAATGTACAAATAAATTTGTGAGGAAGTTGAATGTGTTGAATTTCACATGTGATTTACTGTTGATCATTCTCTAGCATAACACAATCCGCTTCATGGTTCCAAAATACCAAATTTTTCCATTGTTATTGTAAATAGCATTCACCATTCCCAATTGAATTCTAAAATTATGCAACTGAGAATTAGTAGAAAAAGGTTCAAAATAACAATCATAGCAAGCTAGTGGATAATCTTAAAAGATTGAATTATTTTTGTTGCTCCTTGGGTATTGATACCCATTACATTCCAAATGATTGTATTAATCACTAGGAAGATTTAGAGGTAAATAATTTGGTATTGGGCCTACCACTTGTGATAGGATGTTTGGTGCTAATCTTTTTGGGATGAACTATGGTCTGATGAGACCCCCTGGGAGAAAGACCTTGTTCCTGACTCAGTTGAGCAATCTCTTTTTGCATTGCACTACCATTAGTAGGACTAAAGGCCCTAATAAGGTGTTCACTGGTCTAATCATCATCATCATGCTTAGTAGCTGGTAGATTATCAATATCTACTTCATCTTTAGAGTTCATAACCCCATACTCATCATTTTCAGGGCTAGGAAGAATAAGATTAGTTTTAAGTTGACAAAAGCTTATCTCAACATCATTTGGTTTCCCACCAGGGTGAGGATTGGATTGAACAATTGAGGGGGGTGATTGTTATGCCATAATAATCATCAACCAAGATGAATTTATTGCATGTTCCTGATTGAGGAGCACCCTTAATACCAGGATTAGCCCCCTTATTCTCAGGAATAACCACACTACTCTCAAGTTTCTTTTGATTAGATCTCTTCTCTTCTTACTTAGCTTATTCTTTCTTTTATAACCACTTAACCTTGCCAAAGACTCCACATCCTTGACCATCCCACCTTTTGATTGAATCTAATTAGTACCCTCATATTGCTTGAAAGTCTGACCCTCTAATAGTTTATCTGAATCTCTGACCACACCAGGCTGAGGAGCAGAAGTAATTCTCTCTACATTCTGATGAGAGGGAGTGGTAGCATAAGCATGGAGTTTAGGTTTCCCCCACCCTTAGGTACCCCTTCCTGCACATTAGAGAGTATCTCTTTTCTTTCCATCCTTCCTCCAGGTACTACAACAGCTATCCCAGTAATAAGAGGGGATATATGGGGAGGGGTTATTGTAGCAACATTAATTACATCATTAACAACAAGGGGTTTTGGGGGATGATTCATCACAACATGATCAGCATTCACATTTTGGGGAATTCCCAAGTTAATACCTAGGCAATTAGCACTATCTTGAGCTGGTATAGGGTGCTCCTTCTGCATTTGTTGTGTTGTTGCCTGCTTCTTCTTATTGTGCCTCTTATTCTGAGTTTTCCACTATTCCTCCTTTTGAATGGATTTATTAGCATCCTGAGATTTGTTGTTGCTACTGGAGTTTTGCCCTATCTAATTTTGTTTAGTCATTTGCTGAGTATTATTACTGATTTCCACTTCCTTTTGTTGCTTTGCTTCTTCTTACTCTTTTTTTCTCTTTGTTTCGTCATCTCTTCTTTTGATTATGCACTTAGCCATGATATGCCCTTGATATCTACAACACTCATAATAATCTGGAATGTCTTCATATTGGATTAGTTGCCATTTACCAATTGAGAGGTCTTCTTCATCAAAACCCAACCAAACATGTTGTGGTCTTTCTTTAGTAATGTCCATCTGGACTCTAACCTTGGCCACACTACCCCTTTATTTTCTGAATAGAAGTAGTTTCAAGGTATAGAGCCTTCCCAATAGGTGCAAAGAGAGCTGAGATAACCTCCATATAATAATAATGCCATGGTAGTTCTGGCAAAGTTACCCAAACAGAAACTATGGAAGTCTCTCCTTTAGGTCTAAATGTGGGGGGTCCATAGTTGCAATCTTATCAATTGTCCATTTATATACATTCTTTGTTTGGTCCATACTGTGATATGGTTAGGTTTATTATCCAAATCAATATTGATATACTTGGAATTGAAATAGGCAATTTTAACCCCACCAATCAACTAAGTCTAGGAGATAAAACTTTTCCTGATCACATCCATCCTTGGCATAGTATTGGAGAATTTGCCAACAACGGTGTATCTATATATTTCTGCAAGTTTGCCAATAAAATCCTCTTTTTTTAAAATAATTACAGGATTGCCCTTTAAGTAGTTATTTTAGAGGAGCAATAACAATGGGTACCTCAGTTTTGGCCTGATTCATCCTCAACCTGGTAGCAAAAGATTGCACAACAATAGGGGGAGATGGTTCAGTTGTCTGCTGGTTGTTGGTGGTCTTAGTTGATGTTGTGGGAACCAACTTATCAGTAGTGCTACCTCTGATGGTGGGGGCACATTTTTGGATATTTAGGGCTGGTAAGCATCAATGTTTGAGGATATTTTCAAAGGTGGATGGTTTCCAGGTAATTTTGACAAAGCAACATTCTCCTGGACTTTATTCACATCTCTAGCACTCTTACTACAATCAACATGATTCACAACAGATTTTCCAAACTCAGCACCATAAGCATTCATATCATGGATGATTTCCACACTCACCTTATTAATAGACACTCTTTTATCTTTGGTCACAGGAATATAGCACTTACCTGAGGTGGATGATGAGTCCTTAGGATCCTCCAAGCCTTCTATAGAGCCCTTAATCTTACCATAAGCAGTCCCCTGTTCCTGATTTACCTAATTCTACATGCTTCTTTCGTCAGTGGATGTGTTATACTTCACTAATCCCTTCAAATGTTGCATAGATTGATCATACTTCACTCCTTGATCAATTAAATTCAAGGAATTAGGCCCCTGAAGATCAGTTTCTGGTAATTGCAATTGAACAGGAAATTGGGTGGGGAAACCCTAATTTTCAAATTCGACAAGTTTGGATTATTAACATTTAGGGATTTTTGTTTCACAAGCTCCACCTTGGTCCCAAGAGTCAACTGGTATGCCTCTTGCCCCACAAAATTTGCTGGAGCACCATCGTCACTGCCATGAACCCTCCGCCACTAAAATCACTAGTAGAATTGGCCCTAAAACCACCCATGGAACCATCATGATATGGGAAAACTTCCCCACTATGAGCAATCCCACGAATTCTGTCTGAAGTTGATCGAATTCCTAGGCACACATTAGGTGACTCAGTCACATTTCTCCCAAAGTTCGTCTGGTCTGATCTATCAATTTGGATGATAGTTTGCTCTGATATTTTGCCCATAGATAAATCCTTAGCTATAGAATCATCTTCAACCTTTGATACAGTACAAACTTGCCCCAAATTCACTAGGGAAATAATTTTCGAGCCCTTACCAGTTCCTTTTCTGAAATTACTCCAGGGATCACCAAACTGAGTTGCGAATTTCCAAAATTGGGGGACGTTATTGTGCGCGTGTTTTGCTGGGTTGGGTGTGCATGGTCCAAGCACCCCTATTGGTCCTAGTCTGGTATCCTGTCACTGTCTACCGGTGTCTCATGCGCCATGACAATGAGACTGGTAGTAGAAATGCGCTAGAGAGAATTTTAGAGAGAGAATATAGAGAGAGAATTATAGAAAAATGAGAAAGAGATAACTTAATTTGAAAACCCACTTTTAAGGATTGCAAGATTCACATTGTATTTATTCTCCATTTCTCAAAGCTTGTGGTTTGCAACTTGTGGTGCCCTTATTCTTCATTGTTTTAGGTAAACTCTCAACTATGTCATTTATTTGTATTATTGTTGGTTTTGCCTTAGCCATGAGAAGCTAAGTACCTACAACTTGTGGTTGTGGGAACCATGGGTAGTTGACTTGAAATAACCTAGGCTTTGTGCATTTCTATGATTGGTGTTTTGCATGTATTATTTATTTCCCTTCATTACGATTGATATTTGTTGGTGGCCAACATAAAACCCCGCCTACTATCACAATCCCGACCAATCTAGTTACGAATAGGAAAAGGAAAGTAGATGATAAGATTCAATTAATGTGTTCTCATCTAATCAATCAAACCTGACCAAGGGGAGGTTGACTGGGACATAAGGTAATGGTTAGTTGGAAAACCATGGTTGCCGACCACGCATCATTGACACAACCCAAGCCTAGGGCCTAGACGTGACATGACATATAGGGAAACTGAAGGAACCCCAAATAAGCATCTTAACTTGTCATTACACATCCATCTTTGGTCGTGAAAGCATATAAAAGACATGTATAATAGAATGGGGCATTGGGGCTAAGGGAAAGCTTTGCAACACATCAACATTAAAAGACAAGGAAACATAGCTCATATCATAAATACATAACAAACACCTTTACATACATAGATAGAGCGGGGGCCGATGCAAAGTAACCGAGCTCACCCTCATAGTCAAATAGAACATAGAATAGTGTCTCAATACATAGATAAGAGGAAAACATAAACCAAAGTCCCCAAAATAAAGGACTCACAAACAAGCTTAGAATAGTAATGTCTAGCTATGTGGAGGAGGAGGATGATCGACTTGGGCACTAGTTCCTACATGGTGATATCATATAGGCAAGAGTATGCGTTGGTATTTTTGAATGTACTAAGTATGTGGGATGCAATGCAATAAGAGATAAGTTTCATGATCAACATACATAACCATAGGCAATAGGCATAATATAGCAAAATGACATGTATGATTAATGCATAAGTAAAACATGCTTAAGTCATCCATGCTTATATAGAATATCATATGTGCAGAAGAAACCAAGCTAGATTTCTAAGGTATAAACCCCTTGGGGTTAGTGATGATGCCTCCCCATCACTTAGGTGGATGAATACGAACCCTCATCTTGCTTGGTGATAATGTCGCCCCATCACCTAGGTGGATGAGTACAAAACCCCATCTTGGTTGATGAGTATAAACCCCCATCTCGGTTAGTGATGATGCCGCCCCATCACTAGGTAGAGAAGTATGAACCCTTCCCTCAGTTACCCGGGCTCTTGTCCCCCAGATAGGGCAAGGTCTAATACAACACTTTATATAGAGTTCATCATATGCATAAGCTCATTTCATCATCATA
>DF364345.1:2665-21797 GCA_000787875.1 Solanum virginianum | reverse complement strand
TATGCGAGCTAGTTTGTGTCACACCTTAGAAGGGTACCCTAGACGTGACTGGCACTCGAAGACTATTGTTAGTCCCCAAACGGACCACTTAGTCTCATCGCCATCATTCCATCCATTCATATGCGGAAGATTCAATAAAATAATAAACTGTCATAAGATAATATGAATAAATATCTCAAAGAAAAGGAACGGAAATCAACAAGCCCGACACTATCCATCAACCGTCTATGTCTACGAAGCCTCTATAACTAACATCTAAGAAGGCAATATGACAGGCCATGGTTGCTACAATCAAAAGAAATACTGATATAAAAAAATAATAATCATCTTCTAAATACTGGGGAGGACTCACCATAGTGTTAAATCAAAGCTCTGAACCTTAACGATTGGACTACTGAAGTCCTCTATCGATAGAATCTACATCATAAAATGATGCAGCGCTAAAAGGGCATTAGTACATGGAATATACTATATGTAAAATAGGCTAAAGTAAATGGAACAATGTAACAGTCACTCGTAAATCACTCAACCTCACCGCAGAGTATAGGACCGGACTCTATCACCTTATTGTCCATTAAAACATAAAACCATCACATCACATCGGAGTTCTATCATTAGGAGACCTATCTGGAGTTTTTTGGACCTACACCCATCACCTATGAGCTAGTGATGGTACAACGAAGCGATGTTATTGCGGCATCTGCCTAGTACCTTACCGGGGTAAAAGGGCATACATCAGGGGTTTATAATAATAATAAGTCCTCTTTTGGGACTAAAGAAACATCCGTTATCAGGTCCAATCCTCTGCTACACTGGCCACGTAGGTAATAAGTGCAAGTGGAACTCATTGGCACTCACTCTTACTCATTTACGGTACTCAATACTCCTCCCAGGACTGGACATGCTCATAAGTCTATCAATTCATCAAGAATTTCCATCACTCAACCTCTACGGGCAATACTATCTTTTTAAATTCAAGGGAATATATTCATCCAACTCTATCAATATTATTTTCGGCGATCACAGTCATCAACACACATTACCTTAGGACTCAGACTCAGTCAAACATCGCATTTAGACAATCAAGGCTCTAGACATCCCCTAAGTTCATTATTCAAGTCTTTACAGAGAGAATTCATAAGGGTTAGATCACAATCACATAATAATGTATGTATACAGTAAACTTTAAGCATGATGATCATCAATTTAGGATACAAAATATAATTAAAAGAATATTTTCAAGAAATAAAGATAATATCCAAGGCATTAAATGATAATACTCAAGAACTTTCAAGAAATCACTATTTAAGACTTCTAAGTATCAATTATACATCTTAACTCTATATTGGGCACATGAAAGAACAATTTCATGCTTTTGGATAGTCTTTACATACCTGAAAATGAAGAATCTTCAAGGATTTTGGGACTTCTCTGGAAACCCTCACTCTGTCTCTCCTTCTTCTCTCTTAGAACTTGCATAAAACTTAGAAAAATTATGAGTTTAAAACCCTTTTTGTACGAAATATGCTTTAAAAACTATTTTGGGGATATTAAAATATATTGGTAAGGACAAAATTGCCCTTCCCGAATTAAAAAAAAAATTCTGGGACACTGGTGCGCGTCGCGGAGGGGGCGTACTAGTGTTTTTTGGTGAAGTTTTCAGAAAAATAGTTCTCGTCGAAAAATAACAAAACTCACAAGTGCAAGTCCGCGTCCCTGGCGCGTCGTGGAGGGGATGAGGATTTGCTACTGTTTTTGTACAAATTGTGAAATTTTATAATTCGACCTCGCTCCCCTGGCGCGTCTCAAAGGGGGCGCGGATTTGCTACTGTTTTTGCACAAAATGTGCAGTTTCGTAATTCGACCCGGTTGCTTTTAAATCAGATCGAGACCATTTTCTGACTCGATTTTTCGCGCTGATCGCAAATTTGGTCTTGAATTTTTCATCGGAGCTTTGGAAGATGTATTGTGTGCATGATTTATTTTAGCAGCGTTTTGATAATTTTACGGGGTGTTACAGTTTGGTACTACTTTCTTGATAGGTGTGATGTGTTCTAGTGGTGGATCTAATGGACTTTCACAATATAGTGCTGGTGGTATATGAAAATAGATATGTTGATTGTCAAGTGTGAATACTAACTACTTAAGGAGTTATTTGTGTATCATAGGCTCATTTAATAAGATTTAATAATGCATTCGTATTTGAAAAATCAACTAGTTTGTTACTCTGGATGGTTGGATTAAGCATTATTTATAAGAAAGATTTTAGTGTGGATCTTTGGTACAATTAATGCATTTATGTTGTAAGGTATATTCAGGGTATTCTTAATGCGGACTATTGATCTATGGTAAAATCCAAGGGAGTGGTTGAATATTGAAATGATAAGCTTATAAATAAGAAAAGTCCCAACGAATATACTTGTGCAAAGCCAATTGAGAATTTTAGTAAGAAGGTATATAAAAAATCGAGTTAGCCCTTTATATTTAATTGATATAATAGATTTAAGTGTCACATCAATGATGAGATTAACCTTAAGATGATCCAGTGGCTATAGATCATAATGGTAATAAGAGTTCGTGATGAATTATGATCAAGATGCAATTATATAATAAAGATTTTTGATTGAGTGAATTTAGTATGGTAAGCACAATTTGCAGGTATCAAAAGTTACTATTGCTACTATTTGATGAGTAACGTGATCATAATAAAAGATGTAGAATGTGTTGAGATACTATTTCAATAGAATTGAAAGGAGCCAGAGTCATAAATGAATAAATTAGTGAAATATAGGGACATTTACCCTAATAATAAAAGTTAAAGATATATCTTTCGAGAGAGTAGAAAACTGAATTTAAATCCATGTGGTTTAATTTTTTTTGCTTTGGTTATGATGATGGTATTATGTATCATTGATCTATGTTAGAAAACTGCTGGATAATATTTGAGAGAAACAAAGAATTTACAAACATTTAGCTTGGATATAGTGATAAGCTCTTTTGTGATTTTGAGTATGGTAATTAGTACATTAAAAAAAATTATAAGGAATATGGTAAGGTTGATAAAGAGGTGATCAATAAAAAGTTAAGATACATGAATTAATGATCTCAATTTATGAGCTAATACCAATAGATAAAAGAATTGGGGTACAAGTTAAAATAAAGATTCAAAATTTTCATTGTTAGTCTACATTTTTTGTAGTATATTTGTCAACATATGAATTGGTAAGATAAGAAATAATGGATAGCAATGAGTATTTAGCATTTGGAAGTAACTTGCATGTGGTTTGGGCCATAAATTTAGTTATTTCTTACTGTTGAAGGACCTAAAGAAGTGCTCTACTTAAAGTTTTACTTAGAGCATGAGGCAAAATGTCATGTGATTTGGTCAGAGAATAAAGTTGATAAGTGAGTTAGTGAAGGAACAAGAATCTGATATATTGAAGAGTTCAGGGCATCTACAATTTGTATCATAATAAAAATCTAAGAAAGTGAAGGAATAAGACCTCTCGTATAGTTCCTTGGTTCGGAATTAAAGTTTTACCTATTTTTGCCTTTGAGCTCAGATATGACCATGCAATATCGACTTGTTCAGCACAGATTTACTAGGATTTTATTAGTGACTTTTATGAGGAGCGAATTTTGATTTGAGTGATAAACAATGATGTTTGAAATATGCTACATTATTATATTGGTCTAGATTATTCAATTATGATATATGAACTTATGAGGGCGCTGCCTGTAGTTGTACATGAATATTGAGGATTTTGAGGGGATTAAAATTACTCTTTTAATAGGACTACATAGAATATTGTGATACATTACATAGACACTTGATGATGACTAGAGGTTATATGCTTATAGTATGTAGAATTATTAAGGTGACTGAATTTCCCTAAGTTTTGACATTAGGTATATGATGATTTGAACGGTAGTTGAAATTTGGCATGTGAAAGATTGTATGAAATTGACTTTAGGTATAATTAAATAAATTTACCTCAATGAGAAAAGTACTATCACATTTGAAATCAATGCTATCAACTTTGGGTGTGACTCATATCTATAAGAAATGCTTAAATAAAAAGATAGGAAGCCATAATTTGAAATATTTGAAGGTGATAATGCATTGCTAAGAAGACTTTGATAGTAGTAACAATTTGAGAGAATAGTAAATGACTAATATGGCTATGATGTTCTATTAGTATTAAGAGAGTTGTCTTTGGTGCAATATTGTGAGGAGTATATGGAGTTTGATAAATTAAGTATGTGTAGGATTTGTATTGGGGTTGATTGTGAGTAACTAAAAATTAATAATAATTCAAAAAAAAGATGGGTCAGATAAATGAAAATGTTTGATAGGGGACACTATACAAGGTGTATCTTGTATCATTGACCTTGATTCTATACATTCTTATGTGACTACCTACTTCATTATGGACATGTTTTAGACTAAGCATGTGCGGAAAGAGACCTCAACCGACATAGACCAAGCGGCTACAACTTGGAATCCAAAAACATGATAACATGAACTAGATGGATCCACTAGCATAGCAAGCGTAAATATATAATCCTACGGTGGCACATAGTTTATAGACTAAACACTTTATATAAGGACCCCTTGAGTCGAGTCCCCCATCTTAAGCCTCAATCTGTGCTAAGTCTAATCCCACAGAATACTTGAAATAATCATACTTTAATAATAACATGAGGACTTGTAAGAGACATGATAACATTACCTGAGTTGCTCTTCAACATGCTTTACCTCAACTAGTGAGCCTAACTTGAACATGAGAGTAGATAATAATCATACATGATCTCTTGCTTTGACATGAAATGCCTCACAAGAGGTTAAAAATCTTGAATTAGGGCTCAACTTAATACTTGTAAAAATCATAGATACTTTTCATGAATTCAATACATGCTATAAAACCTTTAATCATCATAAAATCACTTGACTTGTAAATCATGTAATAGATCATCAGCAACTTGAGAATTCTTATCATGTAATTTTGTCAAACACATGGTGGGCTCATGATACTTGTTCAAAATCATGTAACTCAAGAGTAAAACAAGATGAGTAAACTAAATGCAAATCAACCCACCAATATTGTAGTAAAACCCTCATTTAGGGTATCTTGAAATCCACTACAAAAGCTCAAGAGTTCCAAAATTGAGCTTGAAATCCTTGAATTTGAATGAGAGATTTGATGATGTATTGGAGAGGTTTTAGAGAGGGTTTTGTGAGTTACAAAGTTGAAAAATGACTAAATATGGGAGATTTCATGTTTAAATGGGCATGAGGTTATTACTCGATGCCCTTGGACGAAATAAAAGACTAAGAAAATTTTTACACAGGTCCGTGTGCCAAGCGCAATGCGGACCAGACGTGGAGACAAAATTACACAGTGGCATGTCCTAGGCGCGTCACGGCCTGGGTGCGGACAACCACTAGAAATAAAAAATTAGCAAAAATTATTTTTCAGTATAGATTTTCTAAAATCCGAGTTATACCCGTTTCCCACTTAATTTTCCCTCGATCAAAAATATGAAGTCGAATTTCCCGAAATCATGTAGGGATTGTAAAATATATGAAAACTATGATTATGGGGTATTCCGAAGCACATGAGGGGTGTTTCAATATCCCTCCAGGAAACATTCGTCCCCAAATGTTAAACAAACATGCATAAGAGAAGAAGTTATGAAGGTTTCAACTCGACATGAATGCAACAAATGCACTTAAATATTATTTTCAAAAGGTCTCAACATGAATATCAAAATTACCATAAACTTATTACTGTAAACATGAATGCATGCAAAATGACATGAGGGCTGAAACTTAAGACTTGAAATCATAAATGAGACTTAAATTATTACCTTCGGCTTGAGTAACCTGGAAGAGATACGAGGTATCATTTTTTCATGTCCGCCTCGGGTTTCCATGTGGCACCTTCAACTTGTTGATTCCTCCAAAGGACCTTGACGGATGCTACATCTTTGTTTCTCAACCTCTTGACTTGTCTATCCAATATCTCCACCGGGACATACTCATAGGTTAAATTATCCTCCACAACCTCTAAGGGCACTATAGAACTTGGATCACCAACATATTTTCTCAACATCGACACATGGAAGATCGAATGAACCATATTCATCTCCATAGACAACTCCAATTCATATGCAACCTTACCAAGTCTCCTCAAAATTCTATAAGGACCCACAAACTTTGGGCTCAATTTTCTTTTCTTGCCAAACTGGACCACACCCTTCATGGGTGAGACCTTCAAGTAAACTCAATCACTAACAATAAACTCAAGATCTCTTCTCCTCACATCGGAGTAGAATTTTTGTCTACTTTGGGCCATCTTCAACCTCTCCTTTATTAACATCACCTTCTCTAAAGCTTCCATAACCAAATCTGGGTCTATCAAATCCATCTTTTCCATATCAAACCACCTAATAGGGGATCTACAATGCCTACAATAAAGAGCTTCAAAGGGAGCCATGCCAATACTAGAGTGGTAGCTATTGTTGTAAGTGAACTCCATAAGTGGAAGATGTTCATCCCAACTACCCTTAAACTCTAAAACACAAGCCCTAAGCATATCCTCAAGAGTTTGAATAGTCCTTTCAGCTTGGCCATCCATTTGATGATAAAAAGTCGTGCTGAGCTTGACCTTAGTACCAAGACCCCTTTGGAAGGACCTCCAAAAATGAGAAGTGAATTAAGCACCATGATCCGAAATGATAGACACGGGTACCCCATGCAATCTAACTAACTCATGAATATATAACTTGGCATAATCTTCGGTAGCATAAGTTGTCTTAACTAGTAGAAAGTGAGCCGACTTTATCATTCTATCCACAATAACTCAAATAGAATCAAAGTGTTTCCTAGTATTAGGCAACCCAACCACAAAATCCATATTGATCTCTTCCCACTTCTAAGTAGGAATTTTTATGTCTTGGGCTAGGCCGCCCGACCTTTGATGTTCGCCTTTCACTTGTTGACATTTGTGACACCCGGTAACGAACTTGGTAATATCTCTCTTCATACCACCCCACCAATACACCTCCCCCAAGTCATTAACATTAGGCACACACAACCTACCTTGGTACCTAAATCACTATCTCCCCCTTTGGAGAAAACCTCCACATTACCATCCCTCACCAAAGCCTTCAATTATAGCAAGGTGGGATCAAGCTCTTATTTTAACTTGACTTCCTCAATCAAAGAAGATTTGAAACCATCAACCACTACTACACCACCATTTTCAACTTCCTTCAACCTAATCCCCAACCTAGCGAATCGATGAACTTCTATAGCCACTTCCTTGTTACCAACATCAATATAAGCTAGACTACCCATGGACACTCTACTTAGAGCATCGGCCACAACATTAGCTTTGTCGGGATGATAGTGTACACTCATGTCATAATCCTTAAGGAGTTCTAACCACCATCTTTGTCTCAAGTTAAGATCTTTTTGTGTGAACACATATTGGAGACTTTTGTGGTTAGTAAACACATCAACATAAACCCCATATAAATAGTGACGCCAAATTTTTAAAGCAAACACCACGACTGCCAATTCAAGATCATGAGTGGAATAATTTCGCTCATGCACCTTAAGTTGCCTAGAGGCATATGCTATCACCTTGCCATTTCACATCAAAACACACCCCAAACCAATTCTTGAGGCATCACAATAAACCACAAACCCTTCTAACCCTTCCTTTAGAGCCAAGATAGGAGCGGAGATAAGCTTGTCTTTTAAAGTTTGAAAACTATTTTCACATTGATCAATCCAAACAAAGTTTGCCTTCTTTTGGGTCAACTTTGTCATAGAGGAAGCAATAGAAGAGAAACCATTCACAAATCACCAGTAGTAACCCACCAAACCCAAGAAACTCCTAATATCCGTCGGGATCAAGGGCCTAGGCCAATTTATTATCACCTCCGTCTTCTTAGGATCCACCTTAATGCCATCACCCGACACCACATGCCCTAGAAAAAGCAACATCTTTCAACCAAAATTCACATTTTTCATATTTAGCAAACAATCTCTCATCACTCAATATTTGCAACACCACCCTCAAATGATTCACATGTTCTTCTTCACTATGGGAATAAATTAAGATATCATCAATAAAGACAACCACAAATATATCAAGGTAGGGTTTAAATACCCTATTCATGAGATCCACACATATAGTCGGTGTATTAGTCAAACCAAAAGACATTACCACAAATTTAAAATGCTCATACCAGTCTGAAAGCCGTCTTGGAAATATCATACTCCCCCACTCTCACTTGGTGGTATCCAAACCGAAGATAAATCTTCGAAAAGTGACTAGCCCCATGAAGTTGATCAAAAAGGTCATTTATCCTTGGTAGAGGATATTTGTTCTTTGTAGTGACTCTGTTGAGTTGTCGGTAACCAATGCACATTCTAACAGAATAATTGTTTTCTTTACAAATAACACCGGTACACCCCAAGGTGACTTGCTAGGCCTTATGAAACCCTTTTCTAACAAATCCCTCAATTGATCCTTCAACTCCGCTGGGGCCATACGGTAAGGGGGATGGAAATGGGTTGTGTATCGAGAAGGAGATCTATACCAAAGTCTATTTCCCTTTCGGGAGGAACATTAAGAAGCTCATCGAGAAAGACACCAAGAAACTCATTGACCGCCAAAACCGACTCAATAGGATGGACTTTAGACTCACATACCTAACCCTCACAAGATGATAAATGCAAACCTTAGAAATCAATTTTTGAGCTTTAAGATAAGAAATGAATCTAACCTTGACCACCATATTACAACTTTTCCACTCAAGGACAGGTTCATTAGGAAATTGGAATCTAACCTTACGAGTCCTATAATCACTGAAAGTATGATATGAATGTAACCAATCCATCTCAAGAATAATATCAAAATTCACCATATCAAGTTCAACAAAATCACAAGGCAAGACTTTATGCAATATGGATATGGGGCAATCTATGTAGAATCTTTTAGCAATAATGGACTCACCAACGAGGGTAGACACTTCATAAGGTTCACACAATAATTTGGGACACACGCGAAGCTTTTTTGGCAACAAAAGGAGTAATGAAAGAAAGGGTGGCACTCGGATCTACCAATGCATACACATCATAATAAAAAACTTTACCATACCGGTAACAATATCAGGCACCTCATCCACTCCTTTCTTTTCTTGGAGAGCATAGAACCTATTTTGCCTTGGAGCACCCCTTTATTGGCCTCCCTTTGCCCTTTGACCCGCATTAGCACCTTGTCCTTGAGGAAAACCATCTCTACCCTTGTTTTGAGCATGAGGACAATTAATAACCTTGTGACCTATCTCACCATAACCAAAGAAAGCATTAGAATTTTTTAAACATAGACCACCATGGTTATTGCCACCTTGGAATCTTGGGTTAGACACCCCATCATTAGCAAACCTTTTGTCAGGAGCATTAGAGGATCCTTAGTCTTGGAATTTATGGCCTTGATGAAACTGGTCACCCTTAGAACCTTGGAAACCATCCTCAAATTGAGCCCTCTTGGACTCCTCGCTCCTTCTCTTTCTAATATTTTCCCCCTCAAGTTATTCGACATATGTTCATGAGCCAAGACAAATCTATATCACTTACAAGCATGGCGGTACGACACTCTTTATTTACTAAGTCAGACACTCCCGACACAAACTTATTCTTTCTAGCTCTAAAGTCAGCAACTAAATGTGGGGCATACTTGGAGAGCTTGTTGAACGTGAGGGGATACTCCCTCACACTCATAGAATCTTACTTGAGGTTCATAAACTCCATCATCTTAGCCTCTCTTAACTCGATAGGGAAGAACCGGTTGAGGAAGGCGAATTTGAACTCCTCCTAGGGAATAACATCATCATTTCTCCTCTCCAATTTCTATTGAGCAAATCCAATTTCGGCCACAGCTTTGGGTTGGTAGGCTGTTAACTCTATTTTCTCCTTTGAATTCACCCCCATGATAGATAACACCTTATACACCTCATCAATGAACTCTTGGAGATCTTCTCCGCCTTGGACCTATGAAACTCTAGAGGATTCATTCTTGTGAAATCCTTCACCCTTGAGGCCAGAGTAGGAGAATGAGGGGCTTGGGTCCCTTGATTTATTTGGTTGGTCATAGCATGGGCCAAATGGGCTAGATGGGCTAGCCCTCCATCTTGAGGAGCTTGAGGGGCGGGAGGGGTCGGTTGCTCCTCGAAAGTATGGGCTCTCCTTAGCCTTTCTCTTGGTATCAACATGATCTAGAAGAGCAAAGAGCATTCGTTAGGGAAAAACCTTATATTTACATCTAAACCACGATATAGACCATGAAGAAGTGAAACATTCTTAAAACGCCTCATAACTTCCCATTCATAATTGTGGGCACTTCACAACCATAAATAAGACTCTACTTGACGCGGTGTGTTGAATTTTTTGAGGACCATTAATAATTTAGTACTCTGATACCAAGCTTGTCATGATCCAAGCCTAGGTCCTAAGTGTGACACAGCGATGAAAAATCCAAAGACAACCCAAACAAGCCTCTTGATTGTAAGATACACGCATCCTTGGTTGCGGAAGCAAAATTAAATAATAATAATTAATAAAAGGGGAAACAGGACTAAGGAAAGTCTTTGATAATCATAAAAACATAAAGAAAGTCAAACTCAAGACAAGTGCCATAATTAAAAAGGAAAGCGGGGCTAAGCAAAGTCCTTGATAATCATAAAAGCATAAAAGAGTCAAGCTCATGACATATACATACAAAGTATCCAACAACGCCTCTACTTTAGAATGGAGCGGGGGCCAAGACACTCCCCGGGCTCACCCTCATAATAACAAGTATTCAACATAAGGAATAAGTCTTACATATCATGAAATAAGTAGATATTGTCCTAAAAATTGAGGACTCACCAAAGTCTTCCTCAAGGAACTGAACTAGCCATGCGGAGGAGGATAATCTAAAGGAGCTCTAGCCCCTACATGGTGATATCACGTAGGCATAGAGTATGCGTTAGTACGTTTGAATGTACTAAGTATATGGTGTGCAATGCAACAAATACATAAGCTAATATATTCAAAATGCATAATCATAATCAATATATATATATATATATATTCTTAATATGACATGCATGATCAATGCTTGTAATAGAACATGCTTGTAAAACATTTAACTTACATAATATATCATACATATATGGGAAGAGACCTCAACTGACATAGATCAAGCAGCTACAAGTTGGAATCCAAGGCATGACACCCCCTCGGTATAGGTGACCAAGCATGACTTTGCATAATATACTATACATATGTGGGAAGAGACCTCAACCAATATAGACTAAGAAGCTACAAATTGGAATCCAAAGCATGACACTCTTTCGATATAGGTGATCGGGCATAACACCCCCGGCGAAGTGTGGTCTACTTGCCAAGGCAAACCAAACATGATAACATGAACTAGATAGATCCACTAGTATAGCAAGGGTAAATATATAATCCTTTAGTGGCACATAGTTTAGAGATTAAAGACTTTATATAAGGACTCCTTGAGTCGAACCCTCATCTTAAGCGTTAATTGGTGCTAAGTCTAATCCCACGGAATACTTGAAATAATCATACTTTAATAATAACATGAGTAACTTGTAAGAGACATGATAACATGACATGAGTAGTTCTTCAACATGCTTGACCTCTACCAGTGAGTCTAACTTGAACATTAGACTAGATAATAATCATACATGATCTCTTGCTTTGACATGAATGACTCACAAGAGGTTAAAAATCTTGAATAGAGTAAAACAAGATGAGTAAACTTAATGCAAATCAATCCACCAATATTGTACTAAAATCCTCAATTAGGGTATTCGACTTTGTCATTCTATCCACAATAACCCAAATGGAATCAAAGTGTTTCCTCGTTTAGGAAACCCAACAACAAATTCCATGTTGATCTCCTCCCTTGAAATCCATCACAAAAGCTCATAATAGTTCATAATTTCATAGCTCAAATCATGTATAGTCTCAATAGACAAAATCAATTCATGGAATAAGCGTGAAATAGATATTCATGCATAATCAATCAATACTTAATAAAACCCTAACATAATTTATATTGATATTTCATAATAAAAGATACTCATAGGTAATACAACTTGAAAACTCATAGGTAATACAACTTGAAAACATGCAATTTTCATAAAAAGAGAGGGTTGGGCTCCATGGGTGAAAGGACCGATGGATGAAGACCCACATACCTTAAACCTTAAATTTCTTGAAATGAACTTGAATGAGACTTGAAGCTTGAGATGGGTTCTTGAGTTCCAAGATTGAGCTTGAAATTCTTGAATTTGAATGAGAGATTTGGTGATGTCTTGGAGAGGTTTTAGAGAGGGTTTTGTGAGTTATAATTCAGTCCTAAAATTGAACTTGAAATCCTTATATTTGAATGAGAGAATTGATGGAGTCTTAGAGAGGTTTTAGAGAGTGTTTTGAGAATTATAGAGTTGAAAAATGGCTAAGTATGGAAGATTTCACGTTTAAATGGGCATGGGGCTATTACCCCAGTGCCCTTGGATGAAATAAGAAAACTAAGAAAAATTTTACACTGGTCCGCGTCCCAGGCGCGATGCAAGCCAGACACGGAGATAAAATTACACAGTAGCACGCCTCAGGCGCGTTGCCGCCTAGCCGCGAACAACCACTGAAAATAAAAAATTAGCAAAAATTATTTTTTCATTACGGGTCTTCTAAAATTTGAGTTATACCCATTTTCCACTCAATTTCTTTCCCGGATCAAGAATATAAAGTTGAATTTTCAAAATCACGCACGAATTTTGAGATATATGAAAATTACAATTATGGGGCATTCTGAAGCACATGAGGGGTGTTTCACATTTCAAAGTGTTAAGGTAATTATTCTCATTTTTAGGGTAGAAACATGTATAATTTATGTTAATTTAAGAAAATATAGCCCTAAGGTTCTTAAAATAAAATCTTAATTTGAGGGGTCGAATAATGATCCGTTTTAGCTGAAATTTGGCGTATGAGTTTATTTTATTATGGATAAATATAATTTGAAAGAAAATTTCAAATTCAAATTCGAGGGCTCGAAGTGACCTTTTGACCCAATTTTTTAGCCAAAATAAATATAGTAATATGGGCATCATTGGATTTGTATTCTTATGTAGATTATATATTTGAATAGATTTAGATCATCCAAAAGTGTCTCGAAAGGCTCAAGTTCTAAAGTGATTGTTCGATTAATTGAGGCAAGTGAATTTCTCGACTCTTATTAATTATATAGATACGCGTATTTCCTTGTCATTTGTGTTTAAAGTAATGGGACTTGGTGATAGATTGACTTGTTCTTATTGAATAATCCTCATATTGAAAAGGGATAATAAAGAGCAATTTGCTTATATTGATGTGTGATATCTCGAGAATGATTTGAAAGATTTACTGATTTATTGTTGATGCTGTATCATGATTATATTCTTGTGAATTGTGTAATGTTAGAAAAATGGTCCTTCCATTATTTGTATGAACATGCTTATTTTCATTGACTTTGAGACAAAGATTGTGACTAAGATTAAGTGAATTGAGGGAAAAAATTAGAATTAAAGAGGATGTACCATTTCGAGGGACGTGTTACATACCGCGATGGATATTATAATTCGAGAGTTGTGTCGCACGCCGTGACTGATATTATAATTTGAGGGTCGTATTGCACATCACAACGAATATTATGATTTGAGGGTCATGTCGCATGTCGTGATGGATACTATGATTCGAGGGTCGTGTTGCATGCCGCAACAGATGCATGGACTAGAAGTCGCCCATGGGTCCTGGACTAAGAGACAACAGGTGTGTATCACTAGGTCAGACATACATCATTATACTTGACATTGCATTACGTTGCACTACACATCATTATCATCTATGAACTTGTGAGTGTCCTTTTTTGGAACTTGTGATGGATGATCTTGATCATTTTGTTGTTGATCTATAATTATTGGCGTGTTGTTATTGAGTTATATGCCATGTACATTGTTAACTGTAAGATTGAGCTGATTTTATACAGGTTATGGTTGTGGAGGTTCGGTTGGAGAGTTAGGAGTACTCATATTTTGTATTACTCTGGGTACCGTGTAGTTGGTACTCACCCCTTGCTTCTTCATTTTTGTAGATTATGCACTTGGATCTTCATGATACTGTCTCTTCTCTTCTTATTCGAGGCTCTCTATGGACATTAGTGAGGTAGCTATTTGTCATCTCAGTGAGTCATCTTTCTCCTATTTATGATCTTGTTCTACTTTAGAGACAACATCATTTGAAACTTGTACTTTTCTTTTAAATCTATTGTAACACATTAGAGGCTTGTGCACATGACAACTAGGTTTTTTGGGAGAATTTTTAATTGAGTTGATTTACTATCCGCAGTTAAACTTTTATTTTTATTATCCTCCCACACTTAATCGTTATAATTTAGTTTTAGGTTGACTTGTCTTGGTGAGATAAGACGAGTGTCACCACGTTTATTTTTGAATTCTGACAAATAGTGAGCAATTTAATAAAGCCCCTAAAAATAAAATCTCCCAACAAACAAGTAAAAGTGACAATTGTCAAAAAGATTTTTGTCAAAAAAGGACTAAATTTTCAATGGAAATACAGAAAAACAAATCCAGCTACCAAACCTATCAAAAACTCGAATTTCAATTCAAATGATAAGTTAAACTTTGATGCTACTAAAAAATTGCAAATAATAATGGGTATGCAAATAACGTCTAATATATTAAGAAACAACCCAAATAAATCAGAAATCTATATGAAAAGATATCAAAAAAGAACAAAATAAAAGAATTTTGGGGTAAATAAAGAAAACAATAAAAAGAATTCTATTACAAATTATTAGTTATTAAAAGAAACATCGTCAGATAAGCCAAAATGAAACTTCATCGATAAATGCTAGTGCCGTCTAATTTGTATTCATCACTTCCTCGTTTTCCTCCTTTTCTTTTGCAAAATTCTTTCAATCTTGACCAGTATTCAAATAGAGTACAAAAATATATATTTGAATATATTTGTTTGACGTGATATTAAAAAAAGAAATGGAGTATATAATATTATACTATTAATTAAGATTAGGGAACATTGATCTAGTATATTGTTTTCAACTTAACATCATAAATGAGTGTTTAAAAAATTGACTGATACTATGACATAGTTGGGAGATATGATAAAGCTAATTGTATGGTTAGATTACTCATAAAAAACTTAATACTATTACATAATTTGTAGATATAACAATATAAAAGAAAACCTTAGACATTTGTTTGTAATACATTACGTTAGATATTGATGCAAGAACTTTATTTATAAATATAAAAATTTTGAGTTGTTTAATTCAAAATTATAAAATGTTCTTGATAAAAAAAAAGTAGATAACTATTTTTTCTTCCCTTTTTTGTTTAAATTTTTTATAATGTTCAATATTATTTCAAGTGAAATTAAAATCATAAAATTCACTATTAAAACTTTTCGAAGTCTCAAAATTTTGGGAGCACAAAGCACCGTTATATCCATCACTTGATACATATCACATATGAAATCGTCGTTAATAAGAACTATGATAAAATGTAGAGAAAATATGATTCAAAACATATTTTTCACCATAAATTTAAAAATAGATAAAACTATGAGAAGTCATAGTAGAAAATTGATTTAGGTTTCAAAATAAATATAAATTTGAAATCTAACTGCCATGAATTTAGAGTAAAAAAAACTGATTTAAATCTCAAACAAATAAATAATTGCAAAACTAATGCATCAAAACTATGAAAATTGAAAATAGAAAAATTTATTTAGATCTCAATAAAAAATTAACTCGATATGTAATTCCGTCATGGATTTACAATAGAAAAAACTTATTTAGATCTCAAAATAATTACAAAACTAATGCATCAAACATAAGAAATTAATAATAGAAAAACTAATTTAGATCAAAATAAACTCAAAATATAATTCCGTCATGGACACATAGTAGAAAAAGCTGATTTAGATTTCAAACAAATAAATAATTACTGAATTAATGCATTAAAACTATGATATCAACAGTAGAAAACTTGATTTAGATCTCAACAAAAAATAATCACAAAATCTAATTTATCCATGGATTCACAATAGAAAAACTGATTTAGATCTCAATCAGAAACAATTAACATTTAAATTTTTTTTGTAACATTAATGAAATAATTTTCAACCACATAAATATTTAAGAATTATTTTAGATCACAATTATTTTTCCTTAAACACATTGTCAAGTCATATGATACCGCATAAAATGAGACAGGGGGAGTAAGAGATAGAGAGAGAAAGAGAGAGTGAAACCTAGTTTTCTTTTATGATTTATAAATTTGAAATTTTTGTGGGAATATTTATAGATCGTCCATAATCTTTGTTATACCCCATTTTAACTCGAGATCAAATGGTGTATAACATAATGGTGCTTACTAAATTAATTTAAGGAGTCACCACCTAATTATTGTTAAGGTAAATTAGGATATCTATTTTTTCTAAAGTGATGCTAAATTAACTCCAACTAATGATCTATTTAACCTATGTGATTCTAGATAAGGGTTCTAATTATTCTAAAGGGAAGGTGTAAGACACCCTTTAAAATCTGTTAAAAAAAGTTAACCGGCCAAACTTAAATTAATATAAAATGATTAAAGAAATATATATTTAAACAAAATTAGGAAAATGTCTATATCTATTTGAAAAAAAATGTATGTTTATTATGATTAAATTTAAATTAGCTTTGAAAGGTAATTAAGAAAATCATTTTTTAGAAAATAATAATAATAATTTAAATTTAATTTAATTTAAGAAAAAGAACCAATTTTAATTAGTCTTCTAATCAAACATTAGTCAGTCTTGAAAATAATTTTAAAAGCAAAAGACAATTTAACTTCTAAATTTTAAATTTTACCAAAATTAGTTAAGTATGAAAATTTCAAGTCTTAAAAGAAAAATACTTGGAATATTTAAAAGTGAAGAAAGGTTGACTTTAAAAGGAAATTATTTTATTTTATTTTAAAAGAGAAATGATAAATAACTTAAGCATCTATTATAATAAATAACTTAAGCATCTATTAATAAACCTTTTTTAAGAGAGCATTTGTTAAAATTTTAAAGAGGCTTTGAGATTTAAGGCAAATATATATAGATATACATATACTTTTGAAAGGAAATTAACAATTTGATCATTTTTCGGAAGAATTTTGAATTTTTGAAAAATAATAACGTAGATAAAATAGGCTGTCATTAAAAAAAGAATTAGTGTGAAAAAGGTTATCATTTGGGGGATTTAACTAAGTTAGACAAATAATATTAGTATTTAAATAAATACAAATAAATAAATAATATAATATAAAAATAGAATCAAGAGTTTAGGCTTTAGCCCATTTCCATCAAAAGGCTGCTGTTGCAAATTATAGGCCGTTATGCCCAATTGCCTATTGTACACATTGACTGTATATCAATATATATTTTCTGTATATCGATGTGTATATTCATTCTCTCACCTCCGAAAATCTGTATAATACTTCCTTAAGATGGTGTCCACTTCCCATCTCCAAAAAAATGACTCTAAACATAATGTTTGGGCCTTCATGGCCCAATGATATGCGAACGAAGGAAGAAGAGCCCATTCGGGACTTCAAGGCGATTTCACATGTAACAAAACAAGTAAAATACATAAATAGCAACTCAAAACACTTAGAGTCTATTTGGAAGGACACCCTGATAATTGAATTTAGTGGAATTAGGTGTAATTATACTGTCTGACCTATTTGGTGGATAGATAATTACGTGGTCAGCAGGTAATTGGGTGCAATTGACTGAATGTATTTACACTTTCCAATTCAGGGGGAAGACTGTGAATTGCAGGTAATTACATGCTGATTACTTTTTAATTTCTTTCTTTTACTTTTATTTTTACATTTTCATTCTAATTTATTTTAATTTTGATTATTTTTATTATTCTAATTTTTTCTAAATCTATATTTTATTTTATAATATTTATTTTTCATTTCCTTCTTATTCTCAAGCTTTGTCATGTGATTCCATACTATATTTCATATTTTTTTAATTTTATTTTTCACTAAAATGATTTTATTAGCATTCTAATTTTTAAATTAAAGTTGAATTCATTGTTGAATAAAGTTATAAATATACATATTTTTTCTTTTAAATCATATTTATGTATGTTATATTGAAATTTGGAGTGAGTATTATGTTAATTTTTTTTATTTTGAATTTAAAACTTATGTTATATTTTTTAGTTTCATTTGTTTTTGTAGTATTGACTTGATATTTCAGATTACAAGCCATTTATTTATTTTTAGTAATATCAGATAAAATATTTTTTTATCAAATATTTTAAGAATTTTACTATGACATTATATCTATAATATCTAATATTTTTGTCAAATACACATTTCAAGATGTTCGCATAAAACTTATATTTTTAATTTTTATAATTAATTTAATTCCAATATACTTATTTTAAAAATATAAATTAAATTTTTATAATATTAATTAAAAATATATATTTACTAAGTAATATATTTTTAAAAGATAATATATATCGTAAATATTTAATCTAATATTATTTGAGAAAATATTTTGGGGAAAGCCCGTAAAAAGGGGATCCACAAATTTCAGCAACTCGCTGTCGAAGCAAGTCCCCTTTTTTCGGTTCTTTTCTTAGAATCCTTAGTTACAAAGGTTTAGTTACCAAGTGAAACAGTTACCAAAGCAAAGCTCATTTTTTAATTCTTTTCATATCACATCAATGTTTAGCTCTACTAACTCACCTCAAAGATCTAATGAAATGGTTAAAGATCACTTGAAAGTCTTTCCAGATGCATGGTGATAGATCAAGGATTGAAATTAAATTAATGGAGGCATTTTGAAAATGAATCTAAACAAAAGACTGTTATAAATATTTCAACTGAGACTTAAAAAAGAAATAAGACGAATAGAAAATAAAGATGAGGATCGACTTTGAAATCAAAAACAGAAGAGTCAGCTTCCGAC
>DF364346.1:0-26048 GCA_000787875.1 Solanum virginianum | reverse complement strand
GAGTAGGGACCTCTAGTTAGGAATTCTCAGCAGTTGGGGCAGAGGCATCTCTCTGAACAATATTTCCTTTTGAAGGCACATTCTGCAAATGTGTAACACACGAATTAGAGCAAGATTTTCATAGAGTTAAACTCTATCACACGAACTCAGATCATAGAAGAAGGATAACACTTCCTAATGTCTTATACCCTCCTGCTTATAAAATATGGTGCACAACACACCCATAAACAAGAGCCTACTAGACACGACTTCATAGACTCCCGAGGACACTTGAACTATGTGCTTTGATACCAAGTTTGTCACACCCCGAGAGGGTACGCTGGTGTAATTGGCAATCAGAGACTATTGCTAATCCCTAAGTGAACCACCTGACCTCATCATATTTATTCAATCCATGGATCAGCGGAAGACATCAGGATACATAACAACAGGCAACTCTATCTTATCACATCCTCATCAAGAAATATGGGCCATAGGCCAGAAAATTAGTCATCATCTTCCATACCATAAGATAGAATTAAGAAACTCAGTTTAACAAGAGGAACGACCCCAACATCAATACATCATCTCTCTATGTCTATGAATCCTATATCTCTGTAAGTCTAGGAAGGTACCATGATAGGCCATGGCTACCACAAACTTAAAACAAGTCGAAATGTAAGAAAATAAAATAAAATACATCCTCTGAATACAAGGGAGGACTCACCAAGTCCCTGGAGCTAGAAGTCTTTGAACCTCAACGAATCGTCTGCTAAAGTCCTCTGTCTACTAAATTTGCATCATTAAATGATGCAGCTCCAAATGGCATTAGTATGTGGAATATACGATATGTAAATGGGATAAAAGTAAACATTATAAGTATAACTTTCTTCACCTCGTCTCCTCTTCGTAGTATGTGGAATATACGATATGTAAATGGGATAAAAGTAAACATTATAAGTATAACAAGATAAAATGACATCAACTCATCAAGTTCTCATCTCAGCTCAAGATAAGGAGTAGGACAATATCACATCACCATCAATCAGGACTCGTACCATCACATCAACATCAGAGTAGTATTAAGATGAAACCTATCTAGAAGTTTCTCTACCCAACAACCATCATCTATGAGCCAATGATGATATAATGAAAGTGATGTCATTGCCATATCCATCCAATACCTTGCCGGGGTAGAAGACGTATCTATCAGTGGATCCATAAATCTATTAAGTCCTTTTTTGGGACTGAGGAAACATCCATGTTTAATGGTCCAATCCTCTCCTATGCTAGGCACGTAGTTAATGAGTGTGTGTGGCACTCATTCTTACTCATTTCGATGCTCAATACTCCTTCCAGGACTCAACATGCTCATATGCTATCAAACATCAAGATTACTCATTATTTGGTCTCTTTTCGACAAGGAACATCAACTCATCTCATTGTCTATCAACTCAAGGACTTAGGAATATTCTTTTAAGATTAAATTCAACCTCTTTAAGACTCTAGGAATATCGATCTCATCAACATCAATCATCAATACATTCAACTCAGGACCCGGGCCACAACAAGCAAGCACACCCATATTGTCAACTAAGTTCATTCTTGTAATTTTTAACAACGTAATCATGTAGGGTTTATATAATCATTGAAATAATTCAAGTTATGATGATTATCAACTCAAGAAAATATATGTAATGTAAAATAGTTTTCAGAAAAACATTCAAGAATATTGTAGACAGCACTCATCACCTTCAACTATTAACTTTCTACAATCAAAGAGAGCACATGGAAGACAGAACTCATCACTCGCAACATCATGTTCACATAGAGCCAGGGGCACGGACATGTGTTTTTTGCAAAATTTGGTTTTTGTCAATTTCATGTCAAAAAATAAAAAAAACATAAGTGTGAGTTCGCGTTGTAGTGCAATGCGCACTCTCACTATTTCAGAATTAATTAGCAAAAATTATTTTTTATCTTAGTTGCTCTAAGATCGAGTCGAGGCCATTGTCCCACTCAATTTTTCGTGTTGATCGCATATTTGGTCTCGAATTTTTCGTTGGATCTTGGGAAGACGTGTTATGCATACGATTACTTTCTAAGGGTATTTTAGTAATTTTATAGGGTGGTATAGTATTAATATTCTTGGGTGAACAATAAATATCTTTACATAAAAGACTATTTTATTACTCAGTAACATTGGTAATCATAATGGAGACCACCTTACACACTTGTAGACATCATTATGTACCTTTAGGGGAAATACCATTTGAACTTGTGAAACAATGAATCATAGAAACTTTAAATCACCTTCGGACATAACATAAAGGAACCATTTAATTTATCATAAGAGGATCTCTTAGGAACATTAGGAGAAGTTAAACATATATGAGAGAGACCATAACCAACATAAACTATGTGAGCTAATCCATGGAGCCCCGATGTGTTTCCTTACACCGGGAGGAAGGGCGAAATCACTTTTCTAGGGTGAACTTCCTAATGCCTAAGTGGATCCACTAAGGCTTATGTGAAATGGGAACTCACCTCTAGTTCTTGGACTCAGGTACTCGCCTCAAGCTTGGACTCATGAACTCACTTCAAACCCTCATATTTAGGGCACTCGCCTCTTAGGGATTGGGTAATCGCCTCTAACCTCTTTACCTACAGTGGCACATAGTTTTAGGACTTGGATAATCGCCTCTGGTCAACTCGCTGCTAGGTAGTCTGTCACAAGAGTAGAAAAATCATAGGTTATTGTATCATATCATAAAATCATTATGATTCATATAGGAGGGAAACTTTTCCAATCCCCAGCCCATTGATACCATAGAGTGAAAGTCATAAGATAGCTCCTTAATCATTCCTTAGATGGGAGATCCTCCACTATAGTACATTAATTCATTAAATAGATGGGAGATCCTCTACCATCAACATTTATTCATGCTAAACTTCATAAGACTAGTCCTATTGGACATACAAACATGAAGGTACTCATGACATACATAACTTGTATAACATAATATCATAAGGAGGGCTTTACAATAACACGTAGCTTTCATAACATGTCAACAAGTTTCACAACATACTTGATATATCTTATCACCCATCACATTCATGAACTAGCATACATATAATGAAACCTTTTCATCATTCATAAGAAACTTTGTCATTAAACCCTCATCATTAGAAATCATCCAAAATTAGCAAACTCAATATAACAATTGGGTGGGCTCATGCATGAAATTTTAAATTAATTAACTCAAGAGGATTATGCATGAAAGTAATACAATTCATCAATTTATATCATCCCTAGAACAACCCATCTCAGTCATACATATCATCTTTCAAAACATGGACATGGAAACATGAAATTCATCTCATAAAATCCTCAACTTCATAGTATCTCATGGCATCACAACAATTATAACTTTGAATTCAAAAACTAGATCATCAAACCATAACCTCAAAATATCAAAGAAAGGACTTCATATCATTCATAACATTCTCATGAAGTCATGGCATACTTAATTGCCCTTCAATATCAACAACGTTCATAAATCACATTTCTTTCCATAAGGCCTTCATCACATAAGAGGTTTTCCACAGAACTGTCACGACCCAAGCCTAGGGCCTAGACGTGACAAGGAAAATAGGGAACCTGAGATGACACCAAACAAGCCTCTTAACATATCATTACGCATTCTTGGTAGCAGAACCAATAAAATGACAACAAGAGATAGTACATAGGGATAACCAGGGCTAAGGAAGATCTTTCTTATCATAAAAACAAGAGTCAAGAGAGAATCAAAGCTCATAGTATTATACGTAGCATGTCCAACTACACCTCTACTACATAGATAAGAGCGGGGTCCAAGACAAGCGACCGAGATTTCTAAGGATTGTCTTTATCATTTTGTGATGGTTAGGGATGTTGAGTCTAAAGTCCTTCCTATTATGTTGGTAGCTCACCCTCATAGTCAATACATACATAAAAGAAAGATAGTCCTAGCACATAGCATGAGATCATAGATATTGCCCCGGAATGGAGGACACACCAAATAGCTTGAGAGAGTTCGTACTAGCCACATCGAGGGAGATGCCCAAGCGAGGTTTCGATTTCTACATGGTAACATCATGTAGGCATAGAGTATACATTAGTAAATTTGAATGTACTAAGTATGTAGGATGCAATACAACAATGATAGGCAACTTAGTCAAATTGCATAGTTAAGCAATAGATGAGCATATAATAATATGACATGCATGTAAGGTGATTTGAATTAAATCATGATTATATAGTACATAATATGTGTGTAAGAAGAGACCATCTTTATGGAACCCATAGTTTACTAAGGTACAAAACCCTTTGGTTGGTTGGTGGATCGTTGCACCCTACCACCCATAGTGATTGAGGAACTAATCTCTCAACCGGGTAACAAAGTTACGAACCCCTTGATTGGTTGGTGGATAGTCGCACCTTACCACCCCTGGTAATTGAGGTACTAACCCCCCAACCCAGTTATCAATACACAACCCCTTGATTAGTATCAAGGTACAAACCCCTCAACATAGTTACATGGGCTCTTAACCCCCCGAGTAGGGCATGGTCACTTTCCAACATGAAAGACGAATATCATATACATTTATTCCTTTCGTCGTTATAAAGTCATATGTCTCATATGCCAAGCAACAGGCCTTCAACAACTCAAGAATCATAATCCAGATATTTTATCAAACACTTGGTGGGTATGCATTGCTAGTGTAAAACCATGCAATTAAAGAGTGAAATTATGTAAGCAATCTTGAAGTATATCATCTCACCAACACTTTGTAACACCATCGTACAATATACATCAAAACTTTTCATCAAATCTCAGGTTAGATCCAATATTCATAGCTCAAAACATGTTAAAACAGTCACACTTTTTCATAACCCTAACATAGTTCATAGCCAAATTCATAATAATAGTCTCATATGTAAAATCAACTTAAAAGCATGTAAATTAGATGAAATGGAAGCTTGGGCACCATGGGTGAAAGGACTCAATGGTTGAAACCCACATACCTTGACTTTGAAGAATCCTTGAAGAATATTAGAAATGGATACTTGAAGCTTGAATGAGAACCTTAAGGTCCGGATGAGTTTTGGGACTTGGAATTTGGAGCAAAATATTTGGCAAAGTGTTTAAGTGAGTGTTGGAGAATGTATTGTATGATATGAGGGTGAAATATGGCTAAGTATAGGTATTTTCACGCATGGGAATACTTAGGCCCAAGACGTCTTGAACCGAGATAGAAAAATGGGACAAAAAAATACACAGTAGTGCGCCCTTAGCGCGTTAGGCCAGGGGCACGGATTACTCACTAGAATTTGCAATTTGAAAAAATGAAATTATGATTCGTTTGCTCTAAAATTGGGTTTAGACCCATTTTCCACTCGATTTGACCCCTTGATCAAGAATATGAAGTCGAATTTGCAATATCACTCATGGATTTTGAGATATATGAAAATTATGATTCTGAGCACTTCCGAGGTACATTTTTGGGCACTTTTTGGGGTCGTTTCAATATCTCCCCCTTGGGAACATTCGTCCCCGAATGTCAAATAGATATATGTGAGAAGATTAATCATGAAGAAATCAGCCCCAACAACAATACAACTATACACTTAAAACACCATTTTCAAAATCTCAACACAAGTGTAAAATTACCATGAACTTTGTCAATATAAACATGAACGCATGCAAATGACTTAGGTGCTGGAACAAGGGATAGGAAATCACATAAAAGACTTAGAATTAGTACCTTAGGCTTGAGTAGGATGGAAGAGATAAGGATATCATTTTTGCATATACGCTTCGGCCTCCTATGTAGCACTTTCGACTTATTGATTCCTCAAAAGGACCTTAATGGAAGCAACATCCTTATTCCTTAACCTCTTCACTTGTCTATCCAAGATCTCTACTGAAACTTCTACATATATCAAGTTGTATTCAACTGACTCCACAATATCAAGAGGCACAATAGCATTAGGGTCACCCACACATTTCCTCAATATAGACACATGGAAAATCAGATGAACCAATTCCATTTGACTAGGCAAATCCAACTCATAGGCCACCTTTCCAATCATCCTCATCACCCTATAAAGACCCACAAACCTAGGACTTAGTTTACCCTTCTTACCAAAATAAACAACACCCTTCATGGGTGACACCATCAAATAGACCCAATTACCAACTTTAAATTCAAGCCCTCTTCTTCTCATATCGGCATACGACCTTTGGTGACTTTGGGCTATTTTCAACCATTATCTAATCATCCTTACCTTCTCCATAGCATCCATAACCAGATTCGGACCAAACAAAGCCATCTCTCCCACTTCAAACCACCGAACTGGTGATCTACAACGTCTACCATAGAGAGCCTCAAAAGGAGCCATACTAATACTGGAATGATAGCTATTGTTATAAGCAAACTCAATCAATAAATGATGAGAATCCCAACTACCCTTAAGCACCAATACACAAGCCCTAACCATATTCTCAAGTGTTTGGATATATCTTTCGGCCTGGTCATCCATTTGAGGGTGAAAGGTCGTACTAAGTTTAACTCTTGTACCAAGACCCCTTTGGAAGGACCTCCATAAATATGAAGTAAATTGAGCACCATGATCTAATATGATAGACAAAAGAACTCCATGCAATCTCACCAAGTTCTGAATGTACAACCTAGCATAATCTTTAGCCTCATATGTGGTCTTAACCAGTAGAAAGTGAGCCGATCTTATCATACTATCAACCACAACCCAAATGGAGTCAAACCCCCTTTGAGTCTTGGGCAACCCAACCATAAAATCCATATTAATCTCTTTTCACTTCCAAGTATGAATCTCTATGTGTTGGGCTAGGCCACCCGGCCTTTGATGCTGGGCTTTCACTTGTTCACAACTATGACAATCGAAAACAAATGTCGCAATGTCCCTCTTCATGCCTCCCCACCAATACATATCCCTCAAATCTCTACATAACTTGGTAAAACCCAGGTGAATAGAATAGGAAGAGTTATGAGCCTTATCAAGAATCTTCTCTCTCAGGTCATCCACACAAGGCACATACAACCTACCTTGATACCTAAGGGCACCATCTCCCCCTTAGGAGAAAACCTTCATCTTGCCCTCTTTCACTAATTACTTAAATTCTAACAAGGAGGGATCAAGATCTTTCTTTACTTTCACCTCATCAACCAAGGAAGACTTGGACCCATCAACAACCACCATGCCACCATTATCCACCTCTTCCAACCTAACCCCTAACCTAGCCAACCGATGGATCTCCTTAGTCTCCTCTATGCCCCTACTATCAACATAAGCTAGGCTACCTATAGACACCCTACACAAAGCATCTGCCATAACATTAGCCTTACCGGGATTATAATGCACACTCAAATCATAATCCTTAAGAAGTTCTAACCATCGTCTTTGCCTCAAGTTAAGATCTTTTTCAAAGAACATATATTGGAGGCTCTTATGATCGGTGAACACATTAACATGCACCCCATACAAGTAGTGATGCCAAATCTTTAATGCAAATACAATGGTGGCTAACGCTCTTATGATTGGTGAAGACATCAACATGCACCCCGTACAAATAATGTCGCCAAATCTTTAATGCAAATACCATGGCGGCTAATTCAAGATCATGAGTAGGATAATTCATTTCATGCACTTTGAGTTATCTAGAAACATAGGCTATCGCCTTACCATTTTGAATTAGAACACAACCCTAACCAACTCTAGAAGTATCACAATACATAACAAATCCTTCTAGCCCTTCGAGTAGGACAATATAAGAGCAGACACAAGCTTATCTTTCAAGGTATGGAAACTCTTCTCACACTCATCAGTCCACACAAACTTAGCCTTCTTTTGAGTCAACTTGGTCATGGGAGAAG
Organism: Solanum virginianum; assembly: GCA_000787875.1. Classification (NCBI taxonomy): domain Eukaryota; kingdom Viridiplantae; phylum Streptophyta; class Magnoliopsida; order Solanales; family Solanaceae; genus Solanum; species Solanum virginianum. Next base: position 18,113 of record DF364346.1, on the reverse strand, counting down.
CAATAGAATAGAACCTATTCACAAACCTCTGATATTAACCCGCTAAGCCCAAGAAGCTCCTAATATTCGACGGGGTCAATGGTCTAGGCCAATTTCTAATCACATCTATCCTTTTAGGATCTACCTTAATACCATCCCCCGACACCACATGACCTAGGAAGGCCACCTCTTTTAACCAAAGTTCACATTTTTCATACTTGATATACAACTTCTCTTCCCTTAATCTTTCTAGCACTACTCTAAAATGACCCATATGCTCCTCGTCACCATGTTAATAGATCAAAATATCATCAATGAAGACCATAATAAATGAATCAAGGTAGGGTTTTAAGACCTTATTCTTGAGATCCAACAAACTCATAATGTGCATACCTAGTCCGGAAGGCCGTCTTAGGAATATTGCACTCCCTCACCTTCACTTGATGGTACCCAGACCGAAGATCAATCTTAGAGAAGTGACTAACCCCTTACAATAGGTCAAACAAATCATCAATTCATGGAAGAGGATACTTTTTCTTTAAGGTGACCCTATTAAGTTGTCAGTAGTCAATACACAATATAAGAGACCCATCCTTCTTTTTCACAAACAACACCGGTGCACCCCAAGATGATGGGGTAGGCCTAACAAAACCCTTCTCCAACAAATCCCTCAATTGCTCTTTCAACTCCTTTAACTCCACCGGGGCTATACGGTAAGGGGGAATAGAAATGGGTTTAGTATCAAGAAGGAGGTCTATACCAAAATCTATTTTCCTTTTGGGAGGAACACCCAGAAGGTCATTTGGGAAGACATCTACGAACTCATTTAGAACAAGAACCGACTCTATAGAAGGGACTTAGGACTCCACATCCCTAACCCTCACAAGATGGTAAGGACACCCCTTAGAAATAAACTTACGGGCTTTAACACAAGAGATGAATCTACCCTTGACCACCACATCTTGACCTCCTACTCAAGGATGGGTTCATTTGGGAATTGGAACTTGACCCTACGGGTTCTACAATCAATAGAGATATAGTATGCATGCAACCAATCCATCCCAAGAATGACATCAAAATCAACCATACCCAATTCAACAAGATCTCAAGGCAATATTTTATGCAAGACACAAATGGGACAATTTCAATAGACTTTTCTAGAAACAATAGAGGCACCAATAGGAGTAGGCACCTTATATGACTAACACAATAATTCGGGCTCAACATGAAACATTTTGGAAACAAAAGGGGTAATGAAAGAGAGAGCGGCGCCAGGGTCAATCAATGTACATACATCAAAATCAAAGACTTTAAACATACCAATGACGACATTAGGTACCTCATGAACCCCTTGCCTCCCATGCAAAGCATAAAACCAATTGTGGCTTAGGGAACCACCTTGTTGACCACCTCTCCCCAAAGGAACCGCATTTGTACCTTGTGGATGAACCTCCTTACCCTTATTGTGGTTATGAGGATAACCAATCCTTTTGTGACCCACTTCCCCACATCCATAACATACATTTGTGTCTCTCAAACATGGGCCCCTATGGCCCCTACCACATTTTGAACACATATTATTGGGAACCACACCACCAACACCTTAAGCCCTTGGAAAGTCATTGGAAAACCCTCTATTAGAAGCATGAGAAGACCCATGACCTTGATGGAACCGGCCACCCTTTCGACTTTGGAACCTTCCCTCAAAACGCACCCTCTAGGCCTCATTATCCCTCCTCTTCCTCAACTTTTCCTCCTCTATTTGTTTGGCATAGGTCATCAAATGGGACAAATCTATGTCACTAATTAACATAGCAAACTGGCATTCTTCACTTATAAAATTGGAAACACCCATCACAAATTTATTCATTCTAGACCTTGAGTCGGCCACCAAGTGTGGAGCATATTTGGAAAGTTGGTTGAACTTGAGGGCATACTCTCTCACACTCATAGACCTTTACCTTAAATTCATGAACTCCACCAATTTAGCTTCCGTAAACTCAAGAGGGAAGAATCGATTAAGAAAAGCCACCTTGAACTCCTCCCAAAGCACCACATCATTGATTCCCTTCTCCTCCTTCCATTGATTGTGCCATATTTGTGCTACCCCTATGAGTTGGTAGGCCACTAACTCCATTTTCTCTTATGATCTAACACCCATGATAGTTAATACCTTATAGACCTCATCAATGAACTCTTAAGGGTCCTCATCTACCTTAGACCCATAGAATTCCGGTAGGTTCATCCTCATGAAGTCTCTCACCCGAGATGCCAAAGTAGTAGAATAAGGGGCTTGGGCCCCATGATTGGGTTGATTAGCCATAACTTATGCAAGCAAAGTGGGAGCATCTCGGAGCTTACCATGAGTCGGTTGCTCCTCGAGTGTGCGGGCTCTCTTCCTCTTGTATTGGGCATGATCTAGCATAGCAAATATCAATCATTAGGGGGGAAAACCTTACCTTAGCTTCTATAACACGACATGGAGTAAATAGAAGGGACACATTTCCTAAAACATCTCATAGCCTCTTACTCATTGTAGTGGTGCACAACACAACAATGAACAAGACTATAAACGACGTGGTGTGTTGGAGGTCGAGGACTATTAACAACCTAATGATCTGATACTAAGTTTGTCATGACCTAAGCCTATGGGAAACCCGAAGGGACCCCAAACAAGCCTCCTAACATATCATTACACATCCTTGGTCGCGAAAGCAATAAAATGACAACAAGAGATAGTAAATAGGGATAACCGAGGCTAAGGGAAATCTTTCTTATCATTAACATCAAGAGTCAAGAGAGAGTCAAAGCTCATAGTATTAGACATAGTATGTCCAACAACATATCTACTACATAGATAAGAGCGGGGGCCAAGACAAACACCTGGGCTCACCCTCATAGTCAATACATACATAAAAGAAAGATATTCTTAGTACATATAGTCTTAGTACATAGCATGAGATCATAGATATTGGCCCTGGAATGGAGGACTCACTGAATAGCTTGAGAGAATTCATACTAGCCACGTGGAGAAAGATGCTTAACCGGGACTTCGGTTCCTACATGGTAACATTATATTGCATTAGAGTATGCATTAGTATGTTTGAATGTGTTAAGTATGTAGGATGCAGTGTAACAATAGATAGGCAACTTAGTTAAAATGCATATTTAGGCAATAGATGAGCATATAACAATATGATATGCATGTAAGGTGCTTTAAAGTAAATCATGCTTACATAATACGTAATACGTGTATAAGAAGAGACCATCTTTATAGAACCCATAGTTTACCAAGGTACAAACCCTTTTTGTTGGTTGGTGGATCATCACACCCTACCACCCATGATGATTGAGGAACTAACCCCTCAACTCGGTTACTAAGGTACGAACCCCTTGATTAGTTGGTGGATAGTCACACCCTACCACCCATAGTGATTATACTAACCCCTCAACCAGGTTATCAAGGCACAACCCCTTTGTTGGTATCAAGGTACAAACCCCTCGACATGATTACCTAAACTCTTAACCCCCCGAATAGGGCATGGTCACTTTCCAACACTATATAGGAGAATATTATATACAAATATTCCTTTCATCCTTATAAAGTCATATATCTCATATCCCAATCATTAGGCCTTCAACAACTCAAGAATCATAATTCGAACATTTTATCAAACACTTGGTGGGTGTTCAATGCTAATGTAAAACCATGCAATTACAGAGTGAAAGCATGCAAGAAATCTTGAAGTAAATCATTCCACCAATAATTGGTAACACTATCGTACAATATACATTAAAACTATTCATCAAATCTTAAGTTAGATCTAAGATTCATAGCTCAAAACATGTTAAAATAGTCACACTTTTTCATAACCCCAACATAGTTCTGTCACGACCCAAGCTTAGGGCCTAGATGTGACATGGCACATGGGAAACCCGAAGGGACCCCAAGCAAGCCTCTTAACATATAATTACACATCATTGGTTGTCGAAGCAGTTAAACAACATAATGAGAGTAGAAATAAGGGAAAAGGGCTAAAGGAATACTTCATAACATAAACATCAAAACAAGAGAGTTAAGGCTCAATACATAACATGTCCAACATTACCTCTACTACATAGATTAGAGCGGGGGCCAACGCAAGCAATCGGGCTCACCCTCAAAGTTAATATATACATAAAAGAAAGGTAGTCTTAAAATATAACATGAGATCATAAACATCATCTCTGTAATGGAGGAATCACCAACAAGCTTGAGAGACAATCGTACTAGCCACGTGGAGGAGGACGGTGATCAAGCGGGGCTCCAGCTCCTACATGGTAACATCCTGTAGGTATAGAGTATGTGTTAGTACGTTTGAATGTACTAAGTATTTCGGATGTAGTGCAACAATAAGAAGTCAACATAGGCAAAATGCATAATAATATCCAATAGATAGCATAATAATATGACATGTATGAATGATGCTTGACGTAAAACATGATTATATAGAACATAATACATGTGTAACAAGTGACCATCAATATAGGCAATCAAGGTACAAACTCCTCGATATGGTTAATGATGTACCAACCCCTCACTATTGTTATACGGGTCTACTATCCCCCGTACTAGGCAACCAAGATACAAACTCCTCGATGTGGTCTCAATAAGGTTATACGAGCCTACTACCCCCATACTAGGCAACCAAAGTACCAACCCCTTGATGTGGTTGACGGGCCTACTACCCCCCGTTCTTGGCAACCAAGGTACCAACCCCCTTGATGTGGTTACCCGGGCCTACAACCCCCTGAGCTAGGATTGGTCAACTCACAACACTATGGAAGTTCATCATGAAATTAACATATATACAACATACATTCATCATCATAAAGTCATATATCTCATATCTCAAGCATTAGGCCTTTAACAACTCAAGAATCATAATCTGGACATTTTATCAAACACTTGGTGGGTGTGCAATGCTAGTGTAATACCATGCAATTAAAGAGTGAAATTATGCCAAAAATCGTAAAGTAAAACATCCCACCAGTACTTGGTAACACCATCAAGATCCTTCATCAAATATCAAGTTAGATCCAAGGTTCATAGCTCCGAACATGCTAAAACAGTCACACTTTCACAAAACCCCAACATACTTCAATCAAATTTAATAGTAATAGACCCATATGTAAAATCAACTTAAAAGCTTGTAAATTAGTTGAAATGGAAGCTTGGGCACCATGGGTGAAAGGACCCAATGTTTGAAACCAACATACCTTGACTTTGGAGAATCCTTGAAGAAGATTGGAAATGGAGACTTGAAGCTTAAATGAGAACCTTAAGATCCGGATGAGTTTTGAGACTTGAATTTTGGACTAAAATATTTATCTAAGTGTTTGAATGAGTATTGGGGAATATCTTGTGTGATATGAGGAAGAAATATGGCTAAGTATAGGTATTTTTACACATGGGAACACTTAGGACCAAGACCAAAAAGTCTTGGACCGAGCAGAAAACTGGCAGCATGTTTACACTATGGCGGGCCCTTGGCGCATCATGCCAAGGGCGCGAAAAGCTCTCTGGAATTCGCATTTTGGAAATTTGAAATTGTGATTCGTTTGCTCTATAATTCGGGTTAGACCCATTTACTACTCAATTTGACCCCCTGATCAATGATATGAAGTTAGATTTTTGATATCACGCACCAATTTTGAGATATATGGAAATTACTATTCTTGGCACTTTCGAGGCACATTTTCGGGCACTTTGGGATCATTTCAATATCTCCCCCTTGGGAATATTCATCCTCAATTATCAAAGAAACTTATATGAGATACGTAAACATGACAATTTTAGCCCACATAAAGATGCAACAATGCACTTAAACATCATTTCAAAAATCTCAACATAAGTGTAAAATCATCATGAACTTGTCAATTAAAACATTAATGTATGCAATGACATAAGGGTTGAACTTAAGACTTGAGATCATATAGGGGACTTTGATTAATATCTTAGGCTTGAGTGGAGTGGAAAAGTTAAGGATAACGCTTTTGCCTATCCGTTTTGGCCTCCCATGTAGCACTTTCAACTTGTTGATTCCTCCAAAGTACCTTAACGGAAGCCACATCTTTGTTCCTTAACCTCTTTACTTGTCTATCCATAATCTGAATCGGAACCTCTTCATAGTCGAATTGTCTTCAACAACACCCATAACATCAAGAGGCACAATAGCATTAGGGTCTCCTACATATTTTCTCAACATGGATACTTGAAAGATCGGATAGTCCAAATCCATCTCACTAGGAAATTCTAACTCATAAGCTACCTTGCCAATCCTCTTCATTACCCTATAAGGATCCTCATATCTTGGATTCAACTTCATGGGTGACACCATTAAATAAATTCAATCATTAACTTTGAATTCAAGATCCCTCCTCCTCACATCGGCATAGGACTTTTGGCGACTTTGGGCTATCTTCAACCTTTCTCTAATCATCCTAACCTTCTCAAAAGGGTCCCAAAAAAGCAACGTTACCAACCTTAAACTACCCAACTGGTGACCTACAATCTCTACCATAGAGAGCCTTAAAAGGAGACATACCGATGCTAGAATGATAGCTATTATTATAGCCAAACTCAATCAATGGAAGATAATCATCCCAACTACCCTTAAGCTCCAATACTTCAGCACCATATGTAGTCTTAACCAGTAGAAAATGAGTTGACTTCGTCATCCTATCAACCATAACCTAAATGGAATCAAAACCGTTTCTAGTCTTGGGCAACCCAACCACAAAATCCATATTAATCTCCTCCCACTTCCAAGTAGGAATCTCCATGTCTTGGCTTAGGCCACCCGGCCTTTGATATTTGGCTTTGACTTGTTGGCAACTATGACAACCGGAAACAAATTTGGCAATGTACCTCTTCATACCTCCTCACCAAAACATATCTCTCAAATCCCTATACATTTTGGTAGAATCAGGGTGGATAGAGTAGGAAGAGTTATGAGCCTCATCAAGAATCTTTTCTATCAAGCCATCAACACAAGGTACACACAACCTACCTCAGTACCTAATGGCACTATCTCGCCCTTAGGAGAAAACCTCCACCTTGCCATCTTTCACCAAGGCCTTCAAGTCTAACAAGAAGGGATCAAGATCTTGCTTTCCTTTTACCTCATCAACCAAGGAAGACTTAGAACCATCAACAACAACAACAACAACACAATTATCGACCTCTTCCAACCTAACCCTAATCTAGCCAACCGATGGACCTCCCTAGCCATCTCTTTATCTCCACCATCAAGATGAGCTAGGATACCTATAGACACCCTAGTCAAAGCATTCGCCAAAACATTAGCCTTACTAGGATGATAATGCACACTCATGTCGTAATCCTTAAGAAGTTCTAACCACCTTCTTTGCCTCAAGTTGAGATCTTTTTGAGTGAAGACATATTGGAGGCTCTTATAATCCTTAAGAAGTTCTAACCACCTTCTTTGCCTCAAGTTGAGATCTTTTTGAATGAACACATATTGGAGACTCTTATGATCGCTAAACAAATCACATGCACTCCATACAAATAATGACGCCAAATATTCAAAGCAAAAACCATGACGGCCAATTCAAGATCATGAGTAGGATAATTCTCCCCGATACCACATGACCTAGGAAGGAAACCTCTTTTAGCCAAAATTCAGACTTCTCATATTTAGCATACAACTTCTCCTCCCTTAATCTTTGCAACACTACCCTCAAATGAGCCACATGCTCCTCCTCACTATGAGAATAGATCAAAATATCATTAATAAAAACTATAACAAATGAATCAAGGTAGGGTTTATCATAAGATCCATGAAGATAGCCGGTGCATTGGTCAACCCAAAGGACATCAGAACAAACTCATAATGCCCATACCTAGTCCAAAAGGCCATCTTAGGAATATCAAACTCCATCACCTTCTCTTGATGATACCCAGACCAAAGATCAATCTTAGAGAAGTGGCTAGCCCCTTGCAATTGGTCAAACAAATCACCACTTCTTGGAAGAGGATACTTATTCTTTATGGTGACCCTATTAAGTTGTCGGTAGTCAATGCACATTCTAAGACTTATCCTTTTTTCTCAGAAACAACATTGGTGCACCCCAAGGTAATTGACTAGGCCTAATAAAACCCTTCTCTAACAAATCCCTCAATTGCTCCTTCAACTCCTTTAACTCTGTCGGGGCCATACGGTAAGGGAGAATATAAAGGATCCTCATATCTTGGATTCAACTTCATGGGTGACACCATTAAATCGGGGCCATACGGTAAGGGAGAATATAAATGGGTTGAGTATCGAGAAGGAGATCTATGGAAAAGTCTATTTCCTTTTCGGGAGGAACATCGGGAAGGTCATCTGGAAAGACATCAAAAAACTCATTTACCACCGAGATCGACTCGATGGGAAGGACTTTGGACTTCACATCCCTAACCCTCACTAGATGATAAAGACACCTCTTAGAGATCAACTTATGGGCTTTAATGCAAGAGATGAACCTGCCCTTGACTACCGCATCATGACTCTCCCATTCAAGGATGGGTTCATTTGGGAATTGGAACTTAACTCTACGAGTTCTACAATCAATAGAAGCATAGTATTCATACAAGCAATCCATCCTAAGAATGACATCAAAATCAATCATCTTAAACTCAACTAGATCATAAGGCAATATCTTACGCAAGATGCAAATGAGACAATTTCTGTAGACCTTTCTAGCGACAATAGATGTACTAATAGGAGTAGACACCTCATATGACTCACACAACAATTCGTGCTCAATATGGAACCTTTTGTTAACAAAAGAGGTAACAAAAGAAAGAGTGGCAACCGGATCAATCAATGCATACATATCAAAATCAAAGACTTTTAACATACCCATAACAGCATCGGGCACCTCATCAACCCCTTGCCTCTCATGCAAAGCATAAAATTGATTGTTCCTTAGGGACCACCTTGTTGACCACCTCTCCCTAAAGAAACCGCATTGGCACCCCGGCCTTGAGGATAAACATCCTTAAACTTGTTGTGATTTCGAGGGCAATCTATTACCTTATGCCCCATTTCCCCACAACCATAACAAGCACTGGTATTCTTCAAGAATGGGCCACCATGACCCTTACCACACTTCGGACACAAATCAATTGGACCCACACCACCATCACCTTGGACCTTTGGGATGTCAGTGGCAAACCTCTTATAGGGAGCATGAGAAGATCTTTATCCTTGATGAAACCGACCACCTTTGCGACTTTGGAACTTACTATCAAAACGGACCCTCTTGGCCTCATGACCCCTCCTCTTTCTCAACTTTTCCTTCTCCATTTGTTTGTCATAGCTTATCAAATGGGATAAATCCATGTCCCTAATCAACATAGTGGACCAGTATTCTTCACTTACTAAACTGGAAACACCTATAAAAAATTTATTCATCCTAGACTTGAGTCGGCAACAAAGTGTGGGGCATACTTTGAGAGTTGGTTGAACTTGAGGGCATACTCCCTCACAATCATAGACCCTTGTTTCAAGTTCATAAACTCTACCAATTTGCCTTCCCTAAGCTCAAGAGGGAAGAACTGATTAAAGAAGGGCGCCTTGATCTCCTCCCATAGAACCACGTAGTTGACCCCCTTCTCCTCCTTTCATTTACTATAACATATTTGTGCTACCCCTTTGAGTTGGTAGGCTACCAACTCCGCCTTATCTTCCGACCTCACACCCATAATAGCCAATACCTTGTAGACCTTATCAATGAATTCTTGAGGGTCCTCATCTACCTTAGGCCCATAGAATTCCTGGGGATTCATCCTCATGAAATCTCTCACCCGAGATGCAGTGTAGGAGCATGAGGGGCTTGGGAACCTTGGTTGGCTTGGTTAGCCACAACTTGTGCAAGCAAAGTGAGAGCATCCTGAGGATCCCCATGAACTGGTTATTCCTTGGGAGTGCAGGCTCTTCTTCTTCTTGTATTAGGCATGATCTAGCATAGCAAAGAACAACCATTAGGGGAAAACTTTACTTTAACTCTATAGCATGACTTAGAACATGAAGAAGGGAAACATTTCGTAAACACCTTATAGCCTCTTACTCATAGTTGTGGTGCACAACACAACCATGAACAAGACTCTAATCGATGCGATGTGTTGGATGTCAAGGACTATTAAGAACCTAGTGCTCTTATACTAAGTTTTTCATGACTCAAGCCTAGGGCTTAGATGTGACACCACGCATGGGGAACCTGAAGGGACCCCAAGCAAGTGTCTTAACATATCATTACACATCATTGGTCGTGGAAGCAATTAAACAACAAAATGAGAGTAGAAATAAGGAAAAAGGGCTAAAGGAATACTTTCATAACATAAGCACCAAAATAAGAGAGTCAAGGCTCAATACATAACAAGTCCAACAACACCTCTACTACATAGATAAGAGTGGGGGCCAAGACAAGCAACTGGGTTCACCTCAAAGTCAATATATACATGAACGAATGACAGTCTTAAAAAATAGCATGAAATCAGAAACATCATCCCCATAATAGAGGACTCACGAACAAGCTTGAGAGACAATAATATTAGTCACATGGAGGAGGAGGGTGATCAAGTGGGGCTCCGGCTCCTATGTGGTAATATCATGTAGGCAAAGAATATGCATTAGTATATTTAAATGTACTAAGTATGTAGGATGCAATACAAAATTAGAAAGTCAACATAGGCAAAATGCATAATAATGTAGACTAGATAGCATAATAATAATATGGCATGTATGAATGATGCTTGAAGTAAAACATGCTTATATAGAACATAATATATGTGCAGAAAGTGATCATCAATATAGGCAACTAAGGTACACACCCCTCGATATGGTTAATGAGGTACCAACCTCTCAATATGGTTATACGGGCCTACTACCCCCCGTACTAGGCAATCAAGGTACAAATACCTCAATGTGGTCTCAATATTGTTATACGGGCCTACTATCCCCTATACTAGGCAACCAAGTTACCAACCCCTTGATGTGGTTATACTACTATCCCCTGTACTAGGCAACTAAGGTACCAACCCCTCGATATGGTTACTCGGGCCTACAACCCCTAGAGCTAGGCTTGGTCAACGCACAACACTATGGATGTTCATCATGAAATTAACATATATACAACATACTTTCATTATCATAAATTCTTATATCTCATATGTCAAGCATTGGGCCTTTATCAACTTAAGAATCATAATTCAGATATTTTATCAAATACTTGGTAGGTGTGCAATGCTAGTGTACAACCATGCAATTGAAGAGTAAAATCATACAAGAAATCTTGAAGTAAATCATCCCACGAACACTTGGTAACACCATCATACAAAATACATCAAAACCCTTCATCAAATCTCAAGTGAGATCCAACATTCATAGCTCCAAACAAGCTAAAATAGTCATACTTTCAAAAAAAAAAAACTAACATAGTTCATAGTCAAATTTTATAGTAATATACTCATATGTAAAATTAACTTAAAAGCATATAAATTAGATGAAATGGAAGCTTGGGCACCATGGGTGAAAGGACCCAATGGCTGAAACCCATATACCTTGACTTTGGAGAATCGTTGAAGAAGATTGAAAATGGAGACTTGAAGCTTGAATGAGAACCTTAAGATCCGAATGAGTTTTAAGACTTGAATTAAGGAGTGAAATATTTGTCTAAGTGTTTGAATGAGTATTGGGGAATGTCTTATGTGTTGTGAGGGTGAAATATGGCTAAGTATAGATATTTTCATGCATGGGAAAACTTAGGCCCAAGATTAAAAAGTCTTGAACGGAGCAAAAAACTGGCAGCATTTTTACACTATGGCATGCCCTTGGCCCATCACGTTAGGGGCACGAAAAGCTCTCTGAATTTGCATTTTGGAAATATGAAATTGTGATTCGTTTGCTGTAAAATTGGGGTTAGACCCATTTCTCACTCAATTTGACCCTTTGGTCAAGAATATGAAGTCGAATTTTTGATATCATGCATGAATTTTGAGATGTCTAGAAATTATAATTTCGGGCACTTCCGAGGCACATTTTCGAGCACTTTTTGGGGTCGTTTCAAGTTCATAGTCAAATTCTTAATAATAGACCTATATATAAAATCAACTTAAAAGTATGTAAATTAGATGAAATGGAAGCTTAGGCACCATGGGTGAAAGGACCCAATGGTTGAAACGTACATACCTTGGATTTGGAGAATCCTTGAAGAAGATTGAAAATGGAGAGTTAAAGCTTGAATGAAAACCTTAAGATTCAGATGAGTTTTGGGACTTGGAATTTGGAGTGAAATATTTGTCTAAATATTTAAGTGAGTGTTGAGGAATGTTTTGTATGATATGAGGGTGAAATATAGCTAAGTATAGGTATTTTCATGTGTGGGAACACTTAGGCTCAAGATCCAAAAGTCATGGACCGAGATAGAAAAACAACACACAAAAATACACGCATCAGGGGCAGGGATTGCTCACTGGAATTTGTAATTTGGAAAAATAAAATTGCGATTCATTTGCTCTAAAATCGGGGTTAGACCCATTTCTCACTCAATTTGACCCCTGATCAAGAATATGAAGTCGGATTTCAATATCACGTGTGGATTTTGAGATATATGAAAATTACGATTTCAGGCCCTTTCAAGGCACATTTTCGAGCACTTTTTAAGGTCGTTTCAATAACTTAGTCAAAACATGGTGGGTATATGTATTTAAGCTTAAAAATAATTGAATTAAAGAGTAAGGAACATGACCGGGGTAGATTAAAGTCATTTAAAAAGTCATTCAAACAACCCAACAACATACTTGAAAAATCCCAATTTGGGTGTCATGAAAACCATTCAAAAATTCATAATATTTTTAAGTCTTTCAAGATGTCATAGCTTACAAAGCTTTAATGTATTAAATATATCATAATCTCAATAATTAGTAGGATCCAATGCATCAATAAATCAATAACCAATAATTTCCAACATATTTCATATAATGGTGTATCACTGGGTATGTTATTATTGTTGGTGTGATAATAGAAAATACCCATAAAGAATTAGTCATTAGAATCAAGAAATTTGATAAAATTAGTTTTGGGTCTCCATGGGTGGAAGAACCCATAGATTAAAGACCCACATATCTTAAACTTGAGATTTTCTTGAAAGAAACTTGAAGAAGATTTGGGCTTCACTTGGGTTCTTGAATTCCAACAAGTGTTCTTGAAAAAGGCTTGAGATTAAATAGAAAATTAAGAAGATTGGAGGGAATTTTTTAGAGTATTTCTTTGAGTTCTAGGGCATAAAATGGTTGGAAAATGTGAAATTCTCATCTATATAGGCATACGGTTATTACCCAAATATCCTTAGCTCATAAGGAAGGTTTTCAAATATTTTGAAATAGGTTGCGATAGGTCCGCGTCGCGGACAACTACTATTTTGTGAAATTTCACCGGAAAAATTAGTTTTTTGGCACGGGAAAAATATACCTTGTAGGTAACCGTTCTCCACACAAATTTTCCCTCTGAACAAGAATATGAATATAAAAACTCATCTTGAGGTGAGATGTCCCACATTAGCAAAACACAGGAGAGATGCTGGGTATATAAGTAAAGGACTGATCTATATACTATGAGGCGCCTTTTGGGATGAGCCCAAAGGGACAAATCTATGATGGGCTAGGTCCAAGAGCGGACAATACTTCACAGTGTTGGTCCAAGTTATTACAGATGGTATCAAAGCCACTCCTGTATCAGCCTTGTCGATGTAGGGCTAGAGTCCAACTAAGTTTAGGCAAATCCCGATGAGGCGGGTCAAACCTCAGTTTGAGTCTAGGCAAATCCTATGCAGTGGGGCAAACCTCAGCAAGGACGCTGAGTCCATAGAGGGGGTGCATGTAACAATCCATCTTGAGATGAGATGTCCCACATCGCAAAATACAGGAGAGATGCTAGGTATTAAAGGACTGATTTATATACTATGAGGCGTCTTTTGTGGTGAGCCAAAAGGGACAAACTCATGATAGGCTAGGCCCAAGAACGGATAATATTTAACAGTGTTGGGCATGGTCATTACAATGAAGTCGAATTTGTGAAATTCTGCATTGATTTTGAGATATTAAAAAATATGCATCATAGGGTCTTTCCGATCTATGTTGAAGAGTGTTACAAAAGTTATATATGTACTTATATACTACCTTAAAAGCACCAACTCTAAGAATCTAAAGCCAAATTACGAAAATACCTCTCACATAAAAATCTATTAATTTTTTAGCCTTAAAAGCATGAATTTCTTAAAATGAATGTTAAATTACTCTATTACCCTCAACTAATATTAAGTTAAACGTTGAAATACTAAAATATCTCAATTGTTAATTAACCTAAATATTCTACTGATTTAATTTTTAATAAACCTAACAGTCAACAGAAGCAATGTTTCATGATATGTCGTTAAGCAAAAGTTGCATTGTTTCAAAAATTGCCACCGTTCCAAATGCTTAATTATATGTATTTGCTCTCCTTTTTATTTCTTTCATAAAAGTTGTCACTGTTCATGATCCGTCTATAACCAATTAGTGTTTCATGATCTCCTCCCTCCTTTTTCTTTCTTTAAAGATATTCCAACAAACCTTTCTTCTTCACCATCAAAAACGTATACATGCTTATTGAAACGTCAACAAAGAATGAGTAACCTGAAAAATAACTTTAACAAATTATCGAGAGAGAAGGAAATTGCGGTTTCTGAAAATGACAAAAAGAGTAAATCTGAACAATAATACCGTAAAATCTATTACATCCACTATACACGCTTGTACATGCATTTTTTAATGTGATGGTAGTTCTTTAAGAGTTTTAACCATTTCAAAACTCATGCAGAAAATGATAATTAGGTTTCCAAAAGGAAACAAAGAGGTGATATATAATCAAAGGAAGAAAAAAATTGGGGTAACAAGCAACTCATTGGAAGAATACAGAGTCATTAATAGAGTGTTCAGAGTGTACGAATTGGTAGGAATGGTTGTTTGACTGTAGGTTATGTCGTGAATTATTTGTATTAAACTTGCATAATTAATACTGTATTTGGTAGTATTTTAACTGTTATATATAAAGATCATTGTGTCAAGTATGGTGTTTGATTACCATTTTACAATTTTAGGAAAGAGATATTTTTTTTAAAATGAATTAAAAAAGAAAGTAGGACAAACAAATTGTTGAAACTGAGGAAATACAAATAAATTTTTTTTTTCTATTGAAATGTTAAATGTTTTTTTAGAAACAAGGATTTGAATCAGTTTTAACTCAATCCCAGAGGAGAATGATGATCCAATAAGATAGTGCAACAAACAAGACATCACAATGAAATTAATATTGATTATTCAAAAAATATTTATACTTTATTTTTTAAGTGGATTATTAATTAATCAAGACTTTATTTAATAATATAATACTATTTTACAAAAAAATTGTGCATTAATAACTTGACATACACATGTAACACATATGTCGAGAGATTTGACAGTTAAATAATAAAAATACATTTTACATAAATCATCATCTCCTCCTTTTTAAAAACGTCAACGCTACACGCAACCAAATGTTTGCATGCTTATTTGGTGAACCATGTGTTAACTAATATGAAATAGAGAACAACACGTTAATTCAAATGATAAATAATTTGTTTTAACTTTTTCCTCAAAATATAGCTTATGGCATATACTTAATTACAATTTTAGTTTAGATGATGATCATATAAAATGAACTTGTCTTAAGAATTAATAATTCATATAATTGATCCCTATTACTTAGAAATCAATGTAGTAGTGGTTGTTTAAATATAAAGATCCTTGGACATCCTTTTTCTTTAACAAGGTTCTCAAATTTTGGCTAGCAAAAAAAAAATTCAATAGCTAAAACAAGGTGAATCATATGATAGTCACAGATAATTGACAAGACATTATAAAACCAAATTTAGAAAGTGTATATTGATCATATAGGCAAACAAAATTAAAAACAGCAAGCATCATGAATGTGTGAGTCTTCCAAATTAAATATTATGAGAATTTAATTAGATAAGCACTCAATATTACAATCTTCAAAGGTCCATTCCAATTCAATGTTGATTTAGTAGTTTGGGATTATCGAGAATTCAAGTATAGGAAGGTTATGATTTTTCTTCAATATCTATTGGTATGAAAATCTATTTGTGGAGGGCGAATGTTTATCTGAGCCTTTGAGATAGAAGTTACCAAGAAACTCTTTAAGAATTTAATATTGTTGATGCAAGTGCTAATGTGAACACGAAAAAGTGTTTTATAATAAATAAATTGTAAAGTTTGTGCCACTTTGAAGTAAATTATTTACATTTATATACCCCCTACATTCGTGTTCGCTTAATTACTTACAAATAATACACCCCCTATGTAACACCCCTTAAAATTACCGAAATGTCCCTAGAACATAATCGTGCGCATAACGCATCTTCCAAAGCTCTGACGAGAAATTCAAGACTGAATTTACGATCAATGCAAAATATCGAGTGGGGAAATGACCTCGACCCGATTTTAGAGCAACCGAGTCAAAAAATAATTTTTGTTAATTTAATAAAAATAGTGTCGATCTGCACCCTTGGTGCGACGCGAATGGGGCGCGGAGTAACACTTGTTTATCACGGGTTGCTCTATTTTTCTTGTTTATTTATGTGCTAATGGACCAACAACCTCAATAGATGATTAGACTAAACACCTTTTAGTAGATTAAAGGTACTGTCAAAGGAAAGGAATGTGCTCCATAATAGATAGTGCCAGCAGTGGAACTCTTCAGTTCACATCCCCTTTTGGAAGAGTTCCTTTGATTAGGGCGAATATCAGATAGTTCACACAGTTTTATAAATCAATACTACCAAAGTTTACTCAATTTGAATCCCAGAACAATATTAAGAATATTTATCGATTTTGATTTTTGTCCTTCCTATGACAGACGAGGTTATGAGTTTACTTAATTTGAATCCCAGAACAATAATAAGAATATTTATCGATTTTGATTTTAGTCCTTCCTAATACAGACATGGTTATGTTTTCGACAGTGGTAATGTTATAATATTCATATTCACGGCTGATTCTTTCTATGCCTTACTTCGTTGACTAATTTTATAGCAATTTGTCATATCATATAATGGTAAATGTCTTCCACCCATTGTTGTTGTTGAATTTTATGTTAATGTTGCAATCAATTTAGCAATCAATTTAGAAAGCATCTCCAATTTCTTGTAAAAAAACTAGCATCTTGTTGAATTCATCTTTCAATTTCCTGAAGAAAAGCATCTCACATTATCCACCTTCTTCACAAGACACAAGGAAGGTGGCTTCATATTGAGCTTCAGATCCTTCTTACTGCACTGAATTCACTACTATCACTTCATCTTCACGGTTATTTTTCACTTTGACACTATTGTATCTAATTTGTAATCAACTAAATGCTCTATACATCAACAGCCTTCTCTTTAAGGACCTCTTGGGGTGGCTGCAACTTCAAGTAATGGTGCATTCTTCTGCTTGAAATTCAATATGTCATTTAAAAGACTCTTGAGATAATAATAATAATCGATATAGGCTTATTGCCATTCATGGACCATTTGGGAAGCATATTCTTTATCAACAACTAATTAACCAAAAGGTGTATTCTTTTTCTTTAAGAAAATGGTGAACTTCCTCTGTGTTATCTATTTGCCATGATTGGAGGAATGGTCAACAACGAAGTTGTTAGATGGGTTGCCAAAACTAGAAAGTTTCCAAGAATGTCTTAGTGATACAAACTTTGAATTAAAATTAATCTTTTCTCTTTCAATTGATAGTTGAGGACTTTAGTAGTTTTCTTCCACTATTGACAATGGAAGGACCAATCCAGATTTAAGCATTATGTCTCAATCAATATTTCAGCTAAATCTCTTTCATAATTCATTCCCTTTAAGACCAGTGAAGTTGTGCGTTAGATTGTTTGTTCTCTAATGCACTGACGGAGGTGGCCTAATTTAAACTGCACAAATTAAAGGCACCCATGTGACACGACCCGGGAAGTTGCAAGGCGCTCCCGCTACGCCGAGCTCTGTCC
>DF364347.1:6761-21880 GCA_000787875.1 Solanum virginianum | reverse complement strand
TAAAGGGAGAGTCTCCCTATTTTAATTGTTATTGGAGACATAGAGGACTTTTCAAACTTTTACATATTTTACATTCCAAACTTAGTCATGCCGAGAGAAGAAAACTTTACATACCTCTCTTCCTTTGCTAATTTAGCTCCAACGACTACATTCCAAACTTAGTCATGCCGAAAGAAGAAAACTTTACATACCTTTCTTCCTTTGCTGAATTAGCTCCAACGACAACCCAATCCGATTTATTCTTCCGAACGCCCAACGTCTACAGTTGTCACAATAGTAGCATAATTAGTTGAGCTTTATTACGGACTTCAACCTCCAAGTTTTTGTTCGTAAAAAATTCTACAGAAATTTTGACAGCATAACCCTTTAAATTAGTCCATCTCGGGGCTCCAACCTAGCTCCATTTTATCAACAACAATAACAAAAACAACAATAGCAATAATACATGCCTTTATAAATTTGTAACTTCACTAATTCGCTAATGTATTTCATTCTTTTGCCAAAGCTGAAAATACTAGGCAGCCTACTATTTTTTATACATACTCAATGCATTCCACACTCTACACATTTCCAAAAGTCCAATTATATCATTCAAGTGCCAAATGAAACCCTTAAACATCAAAATGCAACATAGCTCTCTTCTAACCCAAAACTGTAAAAACTAGCAGCATACATTACCATACATACTTAGCCTACTAAATTACTTCTATATACTCCAAGAATCATAACACAACACTCCAACGCCCAACATAAACCCCTAACGTTAAAACGTTACAAATTTATATAATTAAAGTCCCAAATTTTGACCATAACGTCATGAGTATATAAAAACCATCTCCACTACTCTTTGATCCCACAAGAACTATTTTTCTGCCAATTAAACACAATCTCAAGGTTTCATGAAAAAACAATTTCATAACCCCAAAATTCTCAAAATTTCGAACCCACTTGATGGCAAAATCACTGTTCACCCGAAATAACTGCTCATCCGAGAGCTTTCTCTAATTTTTTCTAAGTATTTCCTTCCCTTTGAACTCTCCTTTAAGAGTATCCTACATACATACGTATATAAATCCCCCTTATGGTCCCACTCCATACAAACGGACTAATGAAAACATGACAAAAATCTAAGTGGGACCTTATTCTTGAATTTGAAAACATGACAAAAATCAAAGTGGGACCTTATTCTAGAATTAATTTCTTTTGTTAATGAGAATACACTTGTCCCACAATAGAGTAAAGATCTTACATACATATACATGTGTACACCTCTATATGAATTTACATACATACCCTTCTTTACAAATTCGCACTTGCATTCTCAAACTCTTCAAACATACACTTAAGTGTCGAATTTCCCAAAAATTATAATATTTGTCCCAACATTCCCAATGATCTCAAAACACAACTATACCGGTTCTAACACATTTCCTATCTTATGTTGGAATCTTTGGAAGAATAGATGCCCTACTAAATATGGTGGTAAGAGCTCCAACACATCAAGAGTGAAATTTCTTATTTTTAGGGACATTTCTCACATTCTCATCACTGTATCTCCTTATTTATCCTGGCTTGGTAATTGGATTGATTTGCTAAGAATGGTAGAACGGTGTTCTCATGAAATGAGGATCATTTATGTTATTTGGAAACCTCCTACTTATGTGTTTCTGAAGCTTAACATTGATGGAAGTTCTTTGACTAATCCTGGCTGAATAGGAAGGGGTAGGATCCTTAGAGGTCAAAAGGAGTGATAGTCTTTGCATTTACTATTCCTTTGGGGGTTGGTACTAATATCCTTGCTGAAATTCAAGATGCTACTTATGGTTTGTAGTTGTGTGGGAATCATGGTTATAATCATATTATTTTGGAGGTGGATTCTTAGCTTCTTATAACTTGGATCACCTTTAATAATAAAGCTCCTTCAAGTCTGCATCCATTCATATATGATCTTAAGGAAATTACTGCACAGTTTAGCTGGTTTCATTGTGAACA
Organism: Solanum virginianum; assembly: GCA_000787875.1. NCBI lineage: Eukaryota > Viridiplantae > Streptophyta > Magnoliopsida > Solanales > Solanaceae > Solanum > Solanum virginianum. Next base: position 19,888 of record DF364347.1, on the reverse strand, counting down.
TATATATAAAGTGGCTAATAATACGATTGATCTTCTTTCTAAGTGGAGTCACAGGTTGGATATTGCTCAACACTGCTGCACATATCAGAAGCTTCCTTCAAATATTAATGGTGCTTATTTCATGGGAAAATTGGGATTGGTCAATTTTAGAAGAAGGAGATTTAAGAGGATTAAGCAACCACCTTGAGTTGAGGAGTTCAATTTCATGGTTGTTTCAGCATCATATCTAGTGCGGCTGATTTGTTTTAGTTCTTTGTTTATATCATCTTTTATTTTCCTTTATTGTAAAGGGAGAGTCTCCCTATTTTAATTGTTTCCTAGAAAATTGTATTGAGAGGAGTCCTCTCATAGGTATTTTGTTGGTTTGCCTTCTTTTAGCAAGGTGATGAGTTGGTTGTCTTTAGTAGGATGATAGACTCATGGACCATTATAGTGCTGGAGGTATGGTCTATGACCTCGTATTTGTATATATTTCTTTGTTTGACATTTATGACAAGGCTTGGGGGTGTGCGGCTCAACCCCTGACTACCAAAGGGGATGGGGTCCCTTTGGCAAGGTTGATTCCCCGTAAAAAAAACCATAGTCCAACTCAATATTTTAACTCTTAAATGACCATTCCCTGTGAGATTCGATCCTAACTGTTCATTGGGTTATTGCTGATAACGATCGTCCATATCTTCTAAAAGTGAGGTATGCTTCAATGTCATCAGTTTTATTGGATACTATACAAGCTATGTAACTATGATAAGATGTTGAGTTTTTATAGAGACTTATCCTTTAGTCCTTATCTCCTATGTGATGCTATATGATGTTGCTATTATTGATGAAAAGTAATGAAAGCCCTAAGTCCCTACTCCCCCATAGCTTGAGTCATACTTACCCTCCCCTTAGACTTGCTTTCTATATGATTCATGTAAATTCTATTCCCTAATTCATCCCTATAGGGTGAGTCCAAAACCTCTATTCCCTTAGAATTATTTGTTAAATATTTATTTTTTTTCCGCAATCAAGGATGTGCAAATAATATGCTAAGAAGCTTGTTTGGGTTGCCTTCGGATTTTTTATTCGTCGTGACACACCTAGGTCCTAGGCTCGGGTCGTGATATAGATCTTGGTTTTGAATGATAGAATTAGTCGTAGTTTTAGTTACGGACCATAGAAGGTGCCCGTATAATAAAGATTAGAAGGTGGAAAATATCTATGACCAGAGTTCTATGAGACCTAAAGTACGGGTCGTACTTTCATTTACGGCCCATAAACAGGCATTAGTAGTTTGATTCAGCCAATTTAATGAAGGGTTTTTTGGTAAATTTCCATCTATTTTATTCCTAAAGTATGTTGTTTAAAACTTGTGGTCCCTAAAATATGCTTATACTATCCCTTGACCCTTCATTCCCAAATCATTCAACCCAAAACATTCTAACTCTCTCAAGTTCAAGAAAAGACCAAACTTAGGATTTCAAGTTCCTTTTCTCAAATCGAGGTTCTTCCATAGATTTTCCACCAAGATATGAGGTATTCATCCATGGGTTCCTTTCACCCATGGCATCCTAATGTATTTTTCATTCAACTCCTTAATTCCAACTATGTAATTCTTCATGAGCTTTTATATTATGATTCCAAATGCTTATATTATGATTCTATTGATGTTAGTTAGCCTATATTATTATAAAATAATGTTTAATTTCATGGGAAGGATATTATTTCTTGAATTTCTATATTATGGAAGTTAGGATTTTAGAGATATTTGATGGGTTTCCTAAATTTGGTTCTAAATCGATAGATTCTACTACCTATATTCATGAAAAACTATAAATTAAGTTGTTTTACTCAAAATTTATGAATTTATTTGAGGTTTCCTTACAAGTTAATTTGGGTTTATGAAGATTATGATATGATTTTCTTAAATTATCTTTTAAATTGATAAATCCTACTACTCTTATACATGAATAGATAGTAATTTTCATGATTCCATGACTATTTATGATTTTTCCTTGCTTATAGAATCTTGGATTATGAAGTTGATAGAGGATTGCTTGTTTTTACTTAAATTAATACTACCTTTATTATTATTGTATATGAATCAAGTTTAAACCACATGAATTTCATGAATTGATGTGTTAGCTCAAGTATCCTACTGATTTTAAGTAATGGGTTTGTGAATTGGTTTTTGGGTTACCTCAAGTATGGATGTTTGCCCCGGATACATATGAATATGCATATTTTCTTCAAGTTTCAAGATTTTAAAGATAATTTACATGTATTATTGCATTGCATCCTAAAACATCTCATGCCATGACATGTTCTTAGGATGGTATTAAAGTCAAGAATGAATGAATGATTGAAATGTGAGTTCTCTCACACAACCATGATTATGAGATGATGATAGCCCATTAGTAAAGGCATAGACAAGACTTAGGAGCTATCCTCATGATGATGACTAATGTTCTAAATGCTTATGGGATGGGTAAGTAGAAAACTTCCCATATTAAATGACTCTATGATTCATGCTTATGATTATTCCCTAAGAGTTTTATTTAGTACCTAATGGACCTCGGGATGAATATGGAAGCTCCTCACTAGAAAATGAATGAGTCCGTTAGTAGAATTCCATTGTCCCATAACTATGTGCTACCATAGTAAATAGGGGTCACCCGCTAGCAGAGGTTGATTTCTAGAACACTCATTAGTAGAGACTTGCTCACTAGTTAGCTTTAGTGGATCCACTTAGGTATCTTAGGAGGTCACCTTAGCAGGTGATCTCTCCCTTCTTCCAGTGTAGGAGAAACATTGGGACTCCATAATCTAGCTCACATGGTATGTCGATTAAAGTTTACTCTCACATATGTTTATGGTCCCTTGTTACTACTAATGATATTTTTCATAAAAGTATATGATTTTCTCTTCAAGTATGCAAGGTGTTCATCATTATGGTTACTAATGTCTATTCATAGTAAGATGTCCCTTTCCTTAAAGCAATACAATATTTTCCTAAATATATTGCTATGTTACTTATGCCTAACAACCTTCATTTCTCAGTATTCTAAGTTTAAGTGTTTTATCATGAATTCAAATAAGTGTACATTCCTTACTTTTCACATGCATTATCTTATGTTCCATGACTTAAGTGATGTCTTAAATGATCATATTATTCGCTAGCTCATGACATGTACCCCGTTTCATTGCATGCCCACATACTAATACATTTAAAGCGCTAACATATACTTTTATCTATATGATTTAACCATGTAGGGTATAGTGCTCTTCCTTCACGTGGCTAGCTTTGGATTGTTAAAGACGAGAGTTGGTGAGTCCTCTAGTTCATGGAAAATATCCTAGTATTTTTCATGATTGATGTATTAAGAACTTTGAATTATCAAGTTGTATTTCTTTTGCTACATTACAATTGAGGGTGAGCTTGAAGATATCTTAGTCCTCGCCAAATCTATGTTAAAGGTATTGCTAGACAAAGTATTAAGAGTCTATATTTTTAAAGTTTTCTTTATGAATTTTATGTTGATTCTCCCTTAGCCCCACTTCCTATTTAAATCCCGCTCTTATTTATGTTCATTTTCTATCAAATGCTTGATATATGCTAAGAGACTTGGATGAGGTGCCTTTAGGTTTCTCATTTGTCGTGCTACGATTAAACCTTAGGCTTGGATAGTGACAAGGTCCTAGCTAACTTCAAGTCTATAAATAAAATAAAAGACAATCTAAATATAGGCATCAAAGTATGTCCTCAAAACATGAGGACTTACCAATCTATGAAATCGTAGAAGCTTTTACTAGCCACGCAGATGGGAGGGAGCATTTGTACCAATATTATAAGAAAATATAGGCAAAAATAGGTGATCAATACTATAAAATGTACCGAGAATGTGAGCAATGTAGTATACAATATGTCATGATGTACAATTGACCAAGTTAGAAAATATGATAAGCATTTCATTAAAATCATTATGTCATGACATAAAAATATTCAATGCATTTTAAGAATCAAACGAATATCTTAAAAAACATAAGTTATAAGAAAACATACTCATTCATGTGATATTAATCTAAACCGACAATAAAACCATGATAGTTATAACATGAAATTTAGTATAATTCTAACACTGAAACAAAAGAGGCTAATTTCTAAGGTAGACTCTGTATCATATCATATGCTATATATGGATCCATTAGTTAAGTCAATTAAGACAACCTGTGATGCCAACATAGTTGTGAGATAAGAGATTGCTACTAGAGACTCCTTTACCAAGCCTCCACCTCAAAGTCCCCTTGATGCTAAGTCAATTATCAATATAATAGATAAAGTAAATCATTAAAGCATATCATATGCAAAGACAACAATTAAAGTAAACATTAAAGCATATCATATGAAAAAGTAATAATTAAATATTCATCTATTTCATAAAGTAATAATCAAAGGGTAGCTCATTACTTCACGATTCATGTAATGTGTGAATTTTTCTTTCATCATTAAGAATTCATAAGAAGCTGGTGAGAAAACATTTCACCATCATTTATGTGTGCGAAATTTTTAATCATTCATTCTTTCTTGAGGGACATCATTAAAACATAATTCATCATTGTTATAAAATATTCATGAAATTCTTGTTAAATCATCATCATAAATCATAATGAAAATTAGAATATAATGTATGGGTTTATATAAAATCAAGTTTGAATCATACATTTTATTAAATTCATGCATGGTCAGGTAAAATAATGTCAATTGAATTATAATTAAAACAACCTATGAAGAATCATTTGAACCCTAGATGAAATTAAGAAGAATTAGAATTAGAAAACTTGGTATCCTTTAGGCTCCATGGATGAAAAAGATCTATGAATGAATATTCACATCTCTAAGATGAAATCTAGTCATAAAACTTGAAAATGAGACTTGAATCCTTAAAATTCTAGCTTGAGAAAGAAGATGGCCTTGGGAGAGAAATCCTTGAGAGAATTTTAGATTTTAGGGAATGAGAGAGAATAGGTGAACGTAGAAGTACAAAATCAATTATAGGACTTAGGCATAGCTTAGGAACGATGTATCTTTGACATAGAAAGGATGAAAATGTTCAAAATATCCCTAATATAAAATTGTCATTAGGGACCACAGACAACTATTTATAAAACTATCATTAGGGACCACATACAACCTTTTACAGACCACAGTTCCTTTTACGTTCCATAAAAATTATACATAAAAATCAATCCCCTAAAATGAACCTCTAAATCTTGGACTACTAATCCTATTTATAGATGGTATATACTCTACAGGTTGTCTTATTGGTCCATAGTAAAAGTTTAAAAGCTAGAAAGTTTTTAATTTCTCAGACCTTATAACAATCATGATCTACTACTTGTGGTTTCTTTCATAGGTCGTAGACATCTTGCAAACACTCCCCTTAATCAAAATGTTCTTGAAGTGTTAGTGGTGTTCTATAGTCTGTAGAAGCAACCACGATTCGTACTTATGGTCCTTCCTATCAAATCCCAAAATCCTAGCCTCTAAAGTTTGTTCCATGGATGGGTCTATGATGCATAGAACATTTTATGGGTTATGTACCTTCTGTGATCTGGTTCTTGAAAATTTTTCCAAAGTCTCAAACTCAATCCATGAATGGTTCTACAACCCAGAGAACTTTATATAGTCTATACATAGGATACCAAGAACCAATGCACCAGATTAGTTTTGAACTTTTTTTTTAATTCTACTTTTTCAACTTTTAGGGTATTATATTTCGTTATCACTATACCTAACCTATTACACCTCTTCACTAGGACATTTTCATATTTCCTCTTCCCAGGCTCAAGTCATCTCAGCCTCCTCTTCCCTCATCTTATTCACCTAGGAGGTCACTTCTACTTTATCTCGAATATCCTTAGTGTTAATCCTATTTCTCTTAATATACCAATACATCCATCTCAACATGCTCATTTTCACTATTTGCATCTTTTGAATGTGGAGTTTTTCATTGGCTAATATTTCATCTCATATAATAAATTTGGTCTAACCACTACTCTATAAAACTTACCTTTAAATCTTAATGGTACATTTTTGTTGTATGAGACCTCAGTTGAAAGTCTCCACTTTATTCATTACTCACCATTATAATGTGTAACATCCTCATTGATCTCTTTATTTTGTTTGATCAAAGACCAAAATTACTAAAATCTTTCTCTCATAGAGATAATTTATGTATCAAGTTTCTCTTTCAAGCCTGCCTTATGTGTTATCTCACTGAATTAATATTGCAATACTCTATTTTGATCATGCTCAAATTGATCGTCTAGACTCTAGAGTATGTCTTCATACCTCCAACCTATTTTTAACTCCACATAAAATATCCTCAATCAAAATAATGTCATCTACAAATAACATACACAATAGTACCTCACTTTTGAAACGCCCCAAAAATGTCCAAAAATATGCCTCGAAAATGTTCATAATCGTAATTTTCATATATCTTAAAATCCCTGTGTGATATCAAAAATACGACTTCATATTCATGATCAGAGGGCAAAATTGAGTGGAGAATGGATATAACCTCAATTTTCGAGCAACTGTAGCAAAAAAAGAATTTTTCAAAAACTTGCTTATCCAATGTTGATCCGCGCCCTGGCTGCGACGCGTCAGTGGCATGGATCAGTGTTATTTTGGTCCCCAATTTTTTGTTTTGACCTAAGACTTTGCGGTCTTGGGCCCATACCCTCCTATGCGTAAAAACATCTACACTTAGTCATTTTTTCAACTCCATATCAAACAAGACACTCTCAAAACCCTCTCTAAAACTTAGCTAAATATTTCATCCAAGTTCAAGTGTCCCAAACTGATTTTCATATCTCAATAACTTTATTCAAGCATCAAGTTCACATTCAAATCTTCATCAAGGGAATCCCAAAATTTAAGGTATGTGGGTTTCAACCATTGGGTTCTTCCACCCATGGTGCCCAACCTTCCTTTTTGGTAAATTGCATGTTTTAAAGTTGGGTTATCTATGGGTTTCTCTTGTTATGAAGTTGGCAATAAAACTATGTTGGGGTTTCATAAAATGTTGACCATTTATGCATGTTTTGAGCTATGAATCTATAGCCTATTATGAGAATTGATGAGGGGTTTCAATGTATCTTGCATGAGGGTGTTACCAAGTGTTGGTGGGTTGATTTAACTTTAGTTTTCTCACATGATTTTACTCTTGAATTGCATAATTTTGAACTAGCATTACACACACGCCAAGTATTTGATAAAATATCCGATTAAGGATTCTTGAGTTATTGATGATCTATTGTATGGCTTATGAGTCAAATGACTTTATGATGTTAAAGGAATTGCATGTATGTATTGAGTTCATGAAAAGCTCTATAGTATTGTAAGTTGACCACACCTTGTTGAGGGGGTGATATGCCTCAACTACTTTGATGGAGGGTGCCATGCTCATCTACCATGTTGAGAGGTATATACCTTGACCACTTTGATAGGGGTGTTATGCCCATCTACCACATTGAGGGGTATATACCTTGATCACTTTGATGGGGGGGTACTATGCCCATCTACCACCACTATGATGGGGGGTGACATGCTCATCTACCAATTGAGAGGTATATACCTCAATTACGTTCCAAGGGGTGATATGCCTTGGATTCCAAGTAATAGCTTAGTTGGTCTATGATGATGGTCTCATCCTACACATGTAATCTATATTCTCAAGTTATATGTTTTACAAGCATGTTTTATTTCAAGCATTGATCATGCACACCATGTTGTTATTATACTTTTCCCTTGCTTATAATTATGCATCTTGACCATTTTACCTATCTCTTGTCGTATTGCATACTACATACTTATTATATTTAAATGTACTAACGCATACTCTATGCCTACATGATGTTATCATGTAAGAACTGGAGCCCCTCATGATCATCCTCCACATGGCTAGTTTTGGCATCTTGAAGATAAGCTTTGGTGAGTCCTCAAGTTCGGGGACACTAGCTATGCTACTCTTGCTTTGTTTACTCTTTATGATGAACTCTTAATACTCTGAGGGTGAGCTCGAAAATTGTCTTATCCCCAGCTTAAATCTATGTGTAGAGGTGTTGTTAGAACAAATAATGTACTTATGCTTTGAGCTATGAGTCTTCCATATTTTATATTATCAAAGACATCTCTTAGTCCCTTTATCCTTATTTATACTCTCTTGTTGTTGTTTAATTGCTTCCACGACAAAAGATGTGTAACTGATATGCTAAGAGGCTTGTTTTGGGCTCCTTCGGGTTCTCATCCGTTGTTTCATGTCTAGGCCCTAGGCTTGGGTCATGATAAACTTAGTACCAAAGCACTATGTTGCTAATAGTCCTCGAAATCCAACATACCACATTGATTAGAATCTTATTCATGGTTGTAAAGTACACCACAACTATGAATAAGAGGCTATTAGGCATTTTAGGAAAATTTTCCCTTCTTAATGATCTATGTCGTGCTATAGGGGTTAATGTAAGGTTTTCCCCTAACGAATGTTCTTTGCTATTCTAGATTGTGCTTATCCTAAGAGGAAGAAAAGCCCGTACACTAGGGAACAACTGGTTCCTCCCACTCCTCAAGATGGGGGAGTGGCTCACGAAAAGTTTCGGGATTCTATCACCATGTTGGCTCATGCCTTGGCCAACTAAATACCCCAGCTCCTCATGCTTCTACTCCTGCCTCAAGGGTGAGAGACTTTACTAGAATGAACCCACCGGAGTTCCATAGGTCTAAAGTAGATGAGGATCCTCAAGAATTTATTGATGAAGTGTATAAAGTGTTGTCTATTATTGGGGTTAGATCGGAAGAGAAAGTGGAGTTGGCAGCCTACCAACTCAAGGGGGTGGCTTAAATTTGGTTCATCCAATGGAAGGTGGAGAATGGGAACAATAATGGCATCCTTTAGGAAGAGTTCAAGGTGGCATTTCTCAACCAGTTCTTTCTAATAGAGCTAAGGGAGGCAAACATGATGGAGTTTATGAACCTCAAGCAAGGGTCCATGAGTATGAGGGAGTATGCCCTCTAGTTCAACCAAATCTCCAAGTATGCTCCACAATTTGTGGTCGAGCCGAGGTCTAGGATGAACAAGTTTGTGTTGGGTGTGTCCAACTTAGTCAATGAAGAGTGCTGAACTACCATGTTGGTAAGTGATATGGATTTGTCCCGCCTCATGACTTATCCCGAATAATTGGAGGGGGAAAACTTAGAAAAAGGACAAGTGGTGAGGCTAAGAGGGCTCATTTTGAAGGTAGATTCCAAAGTCGTAAGGTGGCCGGTTTCATCAAGGCCAAGGGTCTTCCAATGATCCTACTAGAAGGTTTGCTAATGACAACCCAAGGGTCTAAGGTAGTGGTGGTGTGGTGCCTAATATGATATTCCCAAGATGTGGTAGAGGTCATAATGGCCATATTTAAAGGACACTAATGCTTGTTATGGTTGTGGTGAAGTGGGTCATAAGGTGATGGGTTACCCTTGTAATCGCAAGAAGGGTAGAGATGGTCATCCACAAGGCCAAGGTGCAAATGCGGGTCCTTAAGAAAAGGAGGCCAAAAAGGAGATGCCCCAAGGTAAAATCGATTTTATGCTCTCCAAGGGAGACAAGGGGTGGATGAGATGCCCGATGTCGTTATCAGAATATCAAAGGTTTTTGATTTTGATGTGTATGCTTTGATAGATTCGGGTGCCACTCTTTCTTTTGTTACTCCTTTTGTTGCCAAAAATCTTCATGTTAGCCCCAAATTATTGTGTGAGCCTTATGCAATATCTACTCTTGTTGGTGCATCCATTGTTTCTAGAAGGGTCTATAGAAATTGTTCTATTTTCATTTTGCATAAAATCTTGACTTGTGATTTTGTTGAATTAGATATATTGGATTTTGATGTCATTCTTGGGATGGATTGGTTGCATGCATATTATGCTTCTATTGATTGTAGAACTCGTAGGGTCAAATTCCAATTCCTTAATGAACCCATCCTTGAGTGGAAGAATCATGATGTGGTGGTCAAGGATAGATTTATTTCTTGCGTTAAAGCTAATTCCAATTCCCAAATGAACCCATCCTTGAGTGGGAGAGTCATGATGTAATAGTCAAGGGTAGGTTTATCTCTTGCATTAATGCTCAAAAGTTGATCTCTAAGAGGTGTCTCTATCATCTTGTAAGGGTTAGGGATGTTGAGTCCAAAGTCCTTCACATAGAGTTGGTCCTAGTGGTTAATGAATTCCTTGATGTCTTTCCTAATGAGCTTTCCGGTGTTCCTCCCGAAAGGGAAATAGATTTTGGCATAGACCTCCTTCCCAATACCGAACCATTTCTATTCTCCCTTATCGTATGGCCCGACGGAGTTGAAGCAGTTGAAAAAATAATTGAGGGATTTATTGGAGAACGATTTTACAATGTCACGCCCCAAATCCCATTAAGGCGGATTAGCACCCATAGCTGATAAGGCTCGGGAGACCCAACCTGTACCTATGCACATTCTATACATATTTATCACGACCCAACCCCGTGGGCCGCGACTAATGCCCAGTGTGGGCACCCAAACGCAAACGCAAACGCAAAGCCAGATTATAACATGTGTCTATTTTTATATATATTTTTTTTCAGAAATTTTGGTAGAGTTCCCTTTGTTTAACAGACTATCCAAACCCTGCATACAGAAACGGCCCAGCAAACAACATGTATATATACACATTACATGGCCGACAAGGCCACCATTATGGTTAAACCGCCCAACATACTCAGTATACATGTATCCTTATACAGACTAGGAAGAACCCACATACACAGGCATCCACAGATCTCTAAATGAACAAACGGAATAATAGGGTGGGACAGGGCCCCGCCGTACCCTCGAATAGTGTATATGCAAAATAACTACAAAGTATATATCGGGAACAGGCTCCAGAGCAAAGGGAGAACTTCAGACGGTAGGTGGAAATCCTAAGCTGGAGAATCTCTAATCTGTACATCGAAACCTGCGGGTATGAAATGCAGCCCCCGAAGCAAGAGGGTCAGTACGAAATACGTACCGAATATGTAAAGTAAAAAGTATAGAATATAAACCTGAGTATTAATTAAAACAGGGGTACAGAATATAAATGCATAACCAAGTATATCAAAAAAATTTAGTTTTAGAATTCAACTCACACACAGCACCAGAAAGATTTAAACCTCCAAATCTCCAACACATATCAAGCACACATAAATGAGTCAGGCGCTACGTATCGCCGTCCCTGAACTCATACATAGCAAATCATAATACAAAGTTGGTATAGTGAGCCACGCACTATGTATCGCCGTCCCTGTACTCACTCAAACACAGCATAATGCGCAAGTGAGCCAGCCGCTACGCATCGCCGTCCCTATACTCCTGCGCCAGTGAACCAGGTGTTACGTGTCGCCATCCATGTCTCACATATCATCCGAGCCAGGTATTACGTGTCGTCATCCCTGTCTCGCATATCATCATGTCTCATACGCAAACTTAGCATAAGTGAGTCGGGCGCTATGTACCGCCTTCCCCGAACCCACCGTCAAAACAGCCTAACTCCGGAGTAGGTCATATGCACAAAATCATCACCACAAATCCCAAACATAAGTATAATATTCATATGCAAAGACAAAGTCATATAGGAGATCGAAATAATAATTATTAGAGAATAAATTCCTTTAAAACTTATCAAGTTATACATGTTCTTACAATTTACAAACTTTGAAGACATATCGCATGAATTTGGACATGGCATTTAAATCCAATAATACTGACCACTCTAGTACTACTATTCAAATTCACACTCTCCCTGTTCATACAGGTTCCATGGACAACAAGGCAAACAAACCATACTCCTAAGACTTGTACCAGTAAAGCAATATCTTGGGAAGAGGAATATGTAAGCAAATTCCAACAAACTGATTTTTTTCAACAGAGAACCAACATGTATTCGTAGCAATAACATGTAAATGAACACATTAATGGACAGATGACAGTTTATGACTTAAAACTTTAGGTTTTGAGAGCTAACAGTCAACTTAAAGGTAAGATCATGCTAGAATACAATGGTTGAATTAACAGGATAGCAACAACCTTGAGGGGTTTTGAGAGCTAACAGTCAACTTAAAGGTAAGATCACGCTAGAAAACAATGGTTGAATCTACAGGATAGCAACAACCTTGAGACATCTACTGAATATTGTTATTTTAGCTATTAACTTGAGAGAAACCAACAGGGAGTTAAACTACATTCTTTCAATGCTACTAGAATTTCATAAGACATTTCATGACAGGATTGAAACGGGTGTCTACATCAGTACACTTAATGGTGAATTAGCTCCATTTTGTAAGTATTTTCTAAGTTGTCATATGAAATTTAGCATAATAAACAAGGCAGATCGTTTCCTAGTTTTCCTTCTCTCCATTGTCTTCTTCTTACATATTTTCATTTGACAATTTAAAATAAATTTTAGTAAAGCTACTAACTGTACATGGGGAATATTGCAAGTATACTTTAGAAAAAAAATTGCACAAGTAAACTTCATGAACCTTCATGCACACTTTCCGATTTTAGGCTAAGATCTTGCATGCTTATTCATAATGAATCTATAGTTCTTGGGTTATAGATATGATTATCAAAGTTTTGAACCAGAAAATAACATATTTATTAAATTCAAATATCTCGAATTTGAGAATTTAAGTTGGAATTTTTGTAAGTATGTGTTTATGAGCTTATAGATATATACATGTACAAGTGTATACTTACAAGACCAAGGATATTAATTTTTCATTATGTATCTACAAGTGGAGAAAAAAATTAATTCTAGAAACTAAGTGTGCAATGTTGTGATTGGTCCAAGTTTATGTGGACCAAGATATTATTTTCACTAAGAGGGATATGTGTTATTATATATATTCTCTCATGTTACAAGAAGGCTCTACTACATTCTACACATGACTATAAGTTACAAGATGGCCAAGTGTGATTATATATATACTTACATATATGAGGGAAAGAAAGAAAAGGGCATTTCAACACTTAGAGAAATTTGGAGACACTGTGAACAGTGTCACGGCAAATCTGCCTGCTACAGTACCTGTGTG
>DF364348.1:14069-30542 GCA_000787875.1 Solanum virginianum | reverse complement strand
TTGGTTTCCAAAAATTTTGAAAATTGACAATTTTCCAGAAATTGCAACCATGATTCCAGAGTCCGTAATTAGTCCAACGTACCAAAGCACGGGTTCTAACACAAAAACACATAAAAACCATGAATGTCGTATTGAGAACACACATAATCCTAAGTTTTAAGCATCAAATGTGTTGTATTTTGTATATCAGAAGACACATTGTTCATTTACATGTAATAATAGCAATTTTGATAGTCAAAGACACAAATCTTTTAAATCATCAATTTGATAAATTAGTAAATACAAAATCTTAATGATCATTTACAAACCCACACAAAATGTTAATGTATTACTTTTATTTAATAAAGTGAAAATGTAATAACAAATATGGATAGTATATAAAGAAGTATAATAAAGGAAGTTAAGAAGTATAATAAAGGAAGTTTGATGAGAAGGGCATTGGGAAAAAAATAATTAAAAGGAAATTAAAATTACCTATAGAAAATAATATAATGTTATCGCGTTGATGTAGGAGTTGTTTAGCATCTCTAATTATAGGATTATAATTTCAGAACTGTAGTCAAATTTTATTTTATTCATTTATTATGTAATTGAATTTTTCGCAATGTTCTTTTAGATTTTTAGGTTCAAGTAGTTAAAAGATAAATAAGAACTTATTAAAGGTTAGAAAATCATTCAATATTTAAAAAATATTTTGGTCAATCAATATTTATATTCATAATTTAATATAATATAATATAATATAATATAATATTTATAATATAATATAATATTTATAATATAATTAATATAATATAATATAATATAATATAATATAATATAATATAATATAATATATTGATAGATAGATAGATAAAAGTAAAACCACATTTTATTTACTTAACTGTATTTTTAACATCCTTTTGGGTACATGCCTAATTGTTTATCTTTTTTCATGAACAAACACGTGATAATTTATTAATTATATTTTTCACATCCCTCAGCATACATGCTTAATTCTTTATTTTTGTTACTAATAAAAAACGTGATTATTTTTTTTATAATAAGTATTGTTATTTTTTTAAAAACATTTGATGTTATCTCTCAATAATCACTGCAACATCTGCCTTATACTATTTATGGAAACAAATTCAAGATTTTTGTGAAGACAAAAATATTCATTATGTAATAAAAATAAGAGAGACAAACTCACATTAATCAACATATCTTAGTTCATACTACAAATGAGAATCTTCATTATATACTACACAAGAGACAATGCTTAAATATTTTTTTCTTTATGAATTTTTGACAGAGAAAACTCAGAAAGAAAATTGTTGTCTTTGTTGCACTCACAACATGAAAGTATTATGAATGAGCACAAAAACAATTACTACTTCGTAAACTTGACCACGCAGAAAGACAACATCATTAAAAAATTTAATATACATACGCCTCATTTGAGGTTGCTTTAGCAAAAAGGAAATAGCAAGTCAGATAAAGAAATTGTGCAAAAAACTATGTATGACTAACCTTATGTATATAACCAACCCAAATAAAATATAATCTATATAGACAAAGAAAAAGAGAAAAAGTAAAAAAAAAATGACTAGGAGACAAAAAATAATAATTGTAAATTAGGATTGTTTATAGCTTGAAGCAAGGATTAAGAATTCCAGAAGAAAAAAACTAAGGAGACGATGAGAGAACTTACAAGTTGAGAGAATTTTGTGAGGAATGAGTGATAGAATCCATGGATAAACAAAAATGTAGCAACTCTTCGCAAAAGCAATGACATATTAGAGAGGACGTGTCTTTTGTTAAAGCGCCACATTTTATCTTTATTTTTAATGCTACATTTTTTTGAAAAAAAATAACTTTTTTTCAATAAATATTCATTTCATGAACTTCCTTGTAATTCTTTTTCTTGCAATTGATAAAATGCCATTGTATCTCCTCTCCCTCCTCCTCCTCTTCTTCTCCTTTTTTGGTGTATAATTTATAATATTGTCAAAATTTATTTGTTATCAAAATGAATTTTATATTTGTTGTCATAAATGTTGTCAAAAAGCTAGAAGTTTTATATTTTGTCAAAATGAATTTTATAGTTGTTGTCATGAATGTTGTCAAAAAACTAGAAGTTTTATAAAATGTAATCTATATAGACAAAGAAAAAGAGAAAAAGAGAAAAAGTAAAAAAATGACTAAGAGACAAAAAATAATAATTGTAAATTAGGAGGTTGTTTATAGCTTGAAGCAAGGATTAAGAATTTTAGAAGAAAAAAATGAAAGAGACGATGAGAGAACTTCCAAGTTCAGAAAATTTTGTGACGAATGAGTGATAGAATTCATGGGTAATAAAAAATATAGCAACTCTTCGCAAAAGTAATGACATATCAGAGAAGATGCATCCTTTGTTAAAGCACAACAATTTGTTTTATTTTAATGCTACATTTTTTTAAAAAAGAAATAATATTTTTATTTAATACATATTTATTTCACGAACTTCCTTGTAATTCTTTTTCTTGCAAATGATAAAATGTCATTGTATCTCTTCTTCCTCTTCCTCCTCCTCCTCCTCCTCTTCTTCTTCTTCTCCTTCTCCTTCTTCTTCTTCTTTATTCTATAGGTTATAATATTGTCAAAATTAATTTGTTTGCAAAATGGATTTTATATTTGTTGTCATGAATGTTCTCAAAAAGTAAGAAGTTTTATTTTTTTATTTATCTGTGTAAGACTTTTTGTATTAGAAAAATTTAATTAATTGTACCATCTCAATTTCTGCAAAAAATGACCAATACATGCAAATCAAATTGAAAATTAATTAAAATATCTAATTCAAATAAAATATATATAATAAAGAAAATAATTTTACAGCGTGTAAAACTGCAATCACTTGAGAAAATTTATTTTGTATAGCTTCAATTGCTACATCATCCACTACGAACTTTGACTTTTGCTTGATTACACCTGTATAAAAAATCTCAAGGTTAACAAAAGTTGAGATTGAAAATAGGAATAATTTAGATGAATTTAAATTAAAAAAGAAAGGGCTACATAACATATTAAAAGTGAATTCTTTATTTATTAGAACAAAGTTTCGTCATATACTTTCTCAAAAAGTTTTGGGAGGAAATAAAAGGGAAAAAAGAGAAATCTATAATAAGATATGACTAATCTGTTTATTTTAGTAAGTTAATGTACGTAGCAATGAGTAATCTGTTTAAGAAAATTCAGAGATTCTCGGAAATAACCACTTGTGCATGATTTTGTCACGCCCCGGGAGGGTACCTTAGCGTGGGGGACACTCAGAAACTATCGCTAGCCCCTAAGCGAACCACTCGGCCTCATCACATTCGTTCAATCATAAGTAACAGTGGAAGACAACAATAAATAAGAATACTTAATAAATGACAGTGACAAATTGATGATAAAAGGCCAAAGGCAAAACAGTCTATCCATCAACTAAGTAAGACTAGTGTGAAAGAAACTAGCCAGAAATAACATCCAATCATAACTTGACAATCTAGTTGATGAAGCCTCTAAAACATCTTGATAATGGTGCGAATGACAGACCCATAGCTACCTCAAAAATAGAATAAAATAGGTCTAAACTCAAGTTAGAAAAGAAATATCACGTCCTCTGAGAGTAGGGGAGGGCTCACCAATCAATTGAAAGCAAATATGTCCTCAACGAGGCACCTGTTGATGACCACTAGTACCTGTCTCTGCATCATGAAAAGATGCATGCCAAATGGACGTCAGTACATGAAATGTACGAGCATGTAAAATGGCCAAAAATAAACATATAAAGGAAGAATAACATCAACTCAAATAGCTCAACTCAAGAAGTAGGGAACTCAATCATCATGTCAAAAGTCTAAAGTAAGAATGCAATTTAAATAATGACTAGTCATCCATCATCTATGTATCATCCATGAAGAGTACTATCAAGGCCAAATTGGAAATTTCTCTAACCAATGACCATCACCTATGAGCCGGTGATGATACAACAAGCAATGTCGTAGCCACATCCATCTAATACCCTGTCGAGGGTATAGGACATGCAATCAATGGATCCAAAATCAGTAATATCAAGTCCTAATTTTGAGACAATAGGAAACATCTAATTTTATAGTTCAATACTCTCCTACACCAACTACGTAGTTATTGAGCTTGAGTTGGACCTACTATTACTCAATTCGGTAGTTAATACTCCTGACTCAATATGCTCATAAGACATCAACACTATAGTTAACTCATTCATCTAGTCTTATTGGACATTCATTGATTCAACTCATCACATCAACTATTAACCCTTTGGTTATATCATTTTAAGGTTCAGTTCTAGACTCATAAAAACTCAATCAAGCATCGTTCTAACTCATAGCATTTACAAGAACACAAGTAGAATTAATGCATTTAGGGATTCCATAGACTCTTTAGGCTCAAAATATGCTCATGCAAGTAAAATATGTAAAGATAATAAGAAATCATGCTAGGGTTCATACATTATGGCAAAATCATCTAATTCAAGTAATTAAATCATAAAAATAGTAATTCATGCAATATTATTTAGAAATATAAAAATTTCAAGAAACATTCATGGGAGACTCAATTTACTCATACCAGCATCAATCCATGTTATGGGGCACGTGGAAGAACAAAATTCATGTTTTGGTTAGTCTTACATACCTGGAATTTATGAACATTGAAGTATCTTGGAAGAATTCTCAAGTTTGTCTTCAAAAACCTAGCCCTTTTCTCTCTTGAAACCTTGCATTTATGTTTAGAGAGAGTGATTTAGCGTAAAAGTGATAAAATGACATGTTTAGGGCTTTATCTAGGTGTAAAAACGTCAATCCTAGGCTTAGTAAGGGTGGGAAAAGATCAAAATAACCTTTCTTAAAAATCTATCAAAAGTCATCTACTAGCCCATTTACGGCCCGTAGAAAGTTCCACCGCCCGTAGGGATCCTTTCGTAAAGTGTTTGCCCAATTTTGGAGTTTTTCGTTCATTTTACGAGCCCATTGTACAACCCGTGGATGGATTCATAAAGTATGGGGCCAAAAATTAAAGTTTTAGGAATTTTCTACATGAGTTAGCAGATGGGCCGTACTTCAATTTATAGCTCGTAAAGAGGTTTCATAGAACAACTCTGCAACTGGCAGTCTCTAGTAAAATGACCATAATATTTGACTCCAAACTCCAAATGAGGTGAAATCAGTTTCGTTGAAAATCTAATTCAAAGGAATTTCATTTGATGTGTCATCGGACACCTAATTCTTTGTGTGCTGAGAGTTTTGATTATTAAAAGTTGACCCTTGCACAATCCAACATTAGAAACTCGATTTATAGGATGGTTTTGAACTCGACTAAGTGCTAGAGGTCTTTCATGACGCTAATACACTTTCCATATATAATAATGAGGATTGAAATGTAGGTACATGTGAAGATAGAGTTATGAGGTGTCACAATATCTCCCCCTTGGGATCATTCGTCCTCGAATGGTGAGCTACTATGAGACCTATCAAGAATGAACTCGAATACTTAGATACACGAATATCATACATCAAAATTCAACCTTATCTTAGATCTAAAATTAAAAGGCTACCTCTAACATCATCATTAGGCCTGAATACAATTAAAGACATGTATACTCAAATACTCATAGACTCAAGAAGAACATCAACTCAGAGATAAGAACTCAACTCAACAACGAAAAAGTAACTTAAAGGGTAGAAATAAATTGTTGCCATCAATTTCATCATTAGAAGGCACGAATAGGTAAGGGTATCTGGCCTTCATATCCTCTTTGCCTTCCCATATAGCCTCTTCAACGGATTGACTTCTCCACAACACTTTTACAGATGCAATATCTTTAGTTCTTAACTTGCGAATTTGACGATCAAGGATTTGGATTGGGACCTCTTCATAACTCAAACTATCCTTTACTCCAATGCTTTCAACAGCCATAACCAAGGGCAGATCTCCCAAATACTTCTTAAGCATAGAAATATGAAAGATTGGGTGGATGGCTGCTAACTTTGGTGGTAGCTCTAACTCATAAGCTATATTGCCCACTCTCTTTATGATCTGATAAGGGGAAATGTACCTCGAACTCAGTTTCCCTTTATTTTCAAATCTGACCAGACCTTTCATGGGTGACACCTTCAAATACACCCAATTATTGACCTCAAACTCCAAGTCTCTCCTCCTAACATCAGTGTAGGATTTCTGATGACTCTGTGTAGTTCTCAATCTTTCTTGCATGATCTTTACCTTTTGCATAGCTTGATGTACTAAGTGTAGTCAAATCAACCCTACTTCACTTACCTTAAACAACCTAATTGGTGATCTACATCTTCTATCATAGAGGGCCTCATAAGGAGACATTTGGATGCTCAAATGAAAGCCGTTATTGTAGGCAAACTCAATCAAAGGCAAGTGGTCATCCTAATAACCTTTGAAGTCAATGACGCAAGCCCTCAATATATCCTCTAAAGCATGTATCGTCCGCTCTTCCTGACCATCAGTTTGAGGGTGGAAAGTAGTACTGAAGTTCACCTTTGGGCCTAGCCCTTTTTGAAAGGACTTCCAGAACTAGGCAGTGAACTGAGCCCATCTATCTAGTATGATGGAAAAAAGAACTCCATGCAATCTAACAATCTCCATTATGTATAACCGAGCATAATCCTCAGTAGTGTCTGGCATCTTTACCGCTAAGAAGTGTGCAGATTTAGTCATCCTATCAACAATCACCCATATCGAATCATGCTATCTACATGACCTTGGTAAGCCTATGATGAAGTCTATGTTAATCATCTCCTATTTCGACTCTGGAATCTCAAAATTCTGAGCTACTCCACATGACTTTTAGGGCTCAACTTTAACTTGTTAGCATTCAGGCATTGGAAATGAACTTAGCAATGTCTTTCTTCATTCCACTCAACCAGTAGACTTCTCCCAAGTCATGGTACATTTTGGTAGACCCTGGATGGATGGAATATCTGAAACTATAGGCCTCTTCTATGATCCTCCCTCAAACACCATCAATATCTAGAACACACAATCTTCCTTAATACCTCAATACTCCATCTCCCCCTTTGGCGAAAGTTATTACCTTCTGCTTATATACATCCACATTCAATTGAAGTAAGATGGGATCTTGATCTTGCTTCTCCTTTTCCTCTACTACAAGGAATGATGTAGACCAACTATGCACTAGTATCCCACCTTCACTAGATTCATATAGTTGGACTCCCAGTCGGGCTAGTCTGTGCACCTCTTTGGCTCATTCTTTCTTCTCTTCCTCCACATAGGCGGTGCTCCCCATGGATAACCTACTAAGAGTATCAATAACCACATTAACTTTACCTAGATGGTAGAGGATAATCATGTCACATTCTTTGAACAACTCAAGCCATCTCCTCTGCCTCAAGTTAAACTCTTTCTGGGTGAAGATGTATTGCAGGCTCTTGTGGTCTATGAATATATCCGCATGCGCTCCATACAAGTAGTGGTGTCAAATCTTGACTGCAAACACCACCGCAACTAATTCTAATTCATGAGGTGGATATTTCCTCTCATGGTTCTTAAGTTGCCTAGAAGCATAGGCTATGACCTTACCTCTCTGCATCAGAACACATCCCAGTCCCACTCTAGAAGCATCACAATATATCACAAAATCATTGGTCCCTTCAGGTAGAGTCAACATTGGTGCAGTCGTTAGTCTAGTTTTCAACTCTGGAAAACGCTTCTCACACTCATCGGACCACTGAAACTTAACTTTCTTTTGAGTCAGTTTAGTCAATGGCGAGGATAAAGAAGAGAATCCCTAAACAAACTTGCGGTAGTAACCAACCAAACCCATAAAACTCCTTATGTCAGTCAGAGATGTGGCTCTAGGCTAGTTCTTAACTGGCTCAATCTTCTGCATATCCACTCGAATACCATCACCCGAGACAACATGGCCCAAAAATGATATTGATTTAAGCTAGAATTCACATTTTGAAAATTTGGCATACAACTCCTCCTTATCTCTGAGGGTATAAAGAACAATTCAAAGATGATTGGCATGCTCTTCCTTATCTATGGATTACACTAATATATCATCGATGAATATAATCACGAACATGTAAAGGTACTGTCAGAATACTCTGTTCATCAAGTCTATGATAGCGGCACGAGCATTTGCCAATTCGAAAGACATTACCAGAAATTCAAATTGACTATATCGGGTTCAAAAAGGTGTCTTCAGGATGTCACATTCTCTCACTTTCAATTAGTGATAGCCTGTTCTATGGTTTATCTTGGAGAAAATAATGGCACTTTGAATTTGGTCAAATAAGTCATCAATACTCGAAAGGGAATATTTGTTCTTAATGGTCACCTTATTCAACTAGAGATAATCTATACACATCTAGAGGGAACCATCTTTCTTTCGCATGAAAAGGACTAGAGCACCCCATGGTGACACACTCGATCTAATAAATCTCTTGTCTAAGAGATCTTTCTATTGCTCTTTCAGTTCTTGCAACTTTGTAGAAGCTATTCTATATGGAGAAATAGAGATAGCCTAGGTATCAAGGAGAACATTAATTCTAATGTCAATCTCTCTATCTGGAGGGACTCCAAACAAATCATCAGGAAAGATATTAGGAAACTCATTGAAAATTGGAACTGACTCAAAAAGTGGAGACTCTATACATCAGTATTAACTCGCACGAGGTGATAGATACATCCTTTTGAGATTAGCTTTCTAGCCTTAAGGTAGGAAATAAACTTACCCTTAGGCACAATAGAATCACACTTCCACTACATGATAGGCTCATTTGGAAACTAGAAATTAACTGATTGGGTTGTACAATCAAGAGAGGCATACGCAATAGAATCACCCTTCCAATATATGACAAGCTCATTGTGAAACTAGAATTTGACAGTTTGGGTTCTACTTGCCACATAGTGGTTTCCCCCTCGAACCTCACTAGCTTGGGATTGAGAACCCTAAGCTCTAAAATTCTAATAGCCCTGAGACTTTTGATCATACCTATTACTTGGAGCTGGTGGACTTTCTGAAGATGGTGTATAGTTCGAAGACCTTTTCTAAAAATAGGATCTACCCCTTACCTTGCTTATGCTGGCTAGGCTCATGCCCAGCTAACTTAGCCTTTTTGCTCAAATGCTCCTCCCTATCCCTCTTCTTATCCTCCTCAAGTTGTTGCACATAGACCATAAGCCTAGAGATTTCCATCTCTGGATTCAGCAAAGTCGCTTTGCACTCCATTTTCACATGCTTGCCCAAGCCAGATATGAACTTTCTCATTCTGGATCGCATGCTAGGGACCATCTCTAAAGCATACCTGGATGGTTGAATGAACTTGAGGCTATATTCTTTGATAGTTAATCCCTCCCAAAACCTCACTTCAAGGACCATCTCTAGAGCATACCTGGAAAAGCTACATGAATTTGAGACTATATTCTTTGACAGACAACCCTTCCTGCTTCAAGTTAACAAACTCTTCTACCTTCGCTTCCCTAAATTCTAGTTGAAAGAAGTGATCAAGAAAGGCACCCTCAAAGTTATCCCAAATGGCAGACTCAACATCCTTACCTCGGATTTCTTCCCATTGATTGTACCAGACATTTGCCATATCCTTAAGTTGATAGGAAGCGTGTTCAACTCCCTCTGTCTCAGTCGAATGCATAGCTTTCAACACTTTCCACATCTCATCAATAAAGTTCTGGGAGTTTTCCTCAACCTTAGACCCTGTGAAGATCGGTGGGTTCACCCTCAGAAAATCTCTACGTCTTGTCATAGCAGTCAGCTCTTAAGAGTTAGAGCTAGGAGACTATGAACTCCAATTCCCACTCTGGCCAGCTACCAGTTGGGTGAGCATAGTGATAGCTCCCCTGAAATTAGCCTCTGCAGTAGGAGTAGGCATAGTAGTAGGTGCCTAAGGTGCCTTAGTAACTCCAGCACGTCGACCTCAGCCTCTTCTCTCTATCTGAGAAGGCACCTCAAGAGTAGGATTCTCAGCATTGCTGGCTGAAGCATTTCTCTAGGTCACAATATGTTTTGGAGGCATAATATGCAAATGCATAACACACAAGTTTAAAAAGAGTTTGTAGAGTTTTCAACTCTATCACACGAACTCAGAATACAAGATAGTAAAACAATTCCAAATGTCCCATAGTTTCCTGCTTATGAAATGTGGTGCACAACACATCCATAAACAAGAATTTACTAGACAAAGCTTCATAGACTCCCTAAGACTCTTGAACTCTGTGCTCTGATACCAAGTTTGTCATGCCCTAAGAAGGTACCCTTGGCGTCGCTGGCACTAAGAGACTATTGCTAGCCCCCAAGCAAACCACTCGGCTTCATCATATTTGTTCAATCATAACTAATAGTAAAATACATCAATGAATAAGAATACTAAATAAGAGAGTGAAAAATCGATGATAAAACTCCAAAAGCCAAACAATCTATCCATCAACTAAGTAAGACTAGTGTGAAAGATACTAGCCAAAAATAACATCCAATCATAACTTGACAATCTAGTCGATGATACCTCTAAAACATCTGAATAATAGTGCTAATGACAGACCCATGGTTTCATGACCCAAGCCTAGAGCCTAGATTTGACATAGCGAATGAGGAACCCAAAGGAACCTTGAGCAAGCCTCTTAACATATCATTACACATCCTTGGTCGCGAAAGATATTAAACAATAATAAAAGAATAGAAGTAAGGGCAAAAGGGCTAAGGGAAGACTTTCATAACATAAACATCAAAAGAGTTAAAGCTCATAGCATCAGTACGTAACTTGTCAACAACACCTCTAATACATAGAATAGAGCGGGGGCCAAGAGAACTTTCTAGGCTCACCCTCATATTCATAAGCATGCATCAAAAGAAAGAGAGTCTTTATACATAGCATAGGATCAAAGACATTGTCCCCAAAATTAAGGACTCACCAACTTTCTATGAGAGAAATCGTACTAGCCCCATGAAGGAGGAGGATGATCAAGTGGAGCTTCGGTTCCTACATGGTAACATCATATAGGGATAAAGTATGCGTTAGTACATTTTAATGTACTAAGTATGCAGGATGCAATGCAACAAAGGATAGACAACATAATGAAAATGCATATTTAGGAAATAAATGAGCATATAGCAATATGATATGCATGAATGATGCTTGTAGTGAAACATGCTTACATAGAACATTTTACATGTGTAGCAAGAGACCATCATTAGTAACCAAGGGCTACCACATCCTTGGTGAGGCGATTGAGGTTCCCCCTAATATGGTAGCACGGGCCTATCATCCCCCTTTCCCCCCTCCCCATGCGAGGCGATTGAGGTATAAACCCCCTAACATGGTTGCACGAGCCTACCACTCCCTCGAGCTAGGCGATTGAGGTATATACCCCCAGCATGGTAGTTCGGGCATACTACCCCTCGAACGAGACAATTGATCAACTTCCAACACTATAGATACCACTCATGAAATCAACACATAGACATATCTCTTTCATCATCATAAAGTCACTTAAATCATATACCATGCAATAGGACTTCAACAACTCAAGAAAGGATTAATCGAAAATTTTATCAAACACTTGGTGGGTGTATAATGTGAGTATAAAATCATGCAATTCAAGAGTAAAATCATGCAAAAAAACTTAAAGTAAATCAACCCACCAACACTTGGCAATACCATCATGTAATATACATTAAAACCCTTCATCAAATCTCAAAATAGATTATAGATTCATTGCTCAAAACATGCTTAAACAGTAATAAGTTTATGAAACCCCAACATAATTTATAGTGAAATTCATAGTAAGTATGACCCATAAGTAATCAACTTAGAAATATGCAATTTGTGTAAAAAGGAAGCCCGATCACCATCGGTGAAAGGAACCAATGGTTGGAACCCACATACCATAGCTTTGGAGAATTCTTTGATGAAGATTGAATTGAGAACTTGAAGCTTGAATGAATTTCTTAAGACCCGGAAGGAGATTTTGCACTTGAATTTTGAGTGAAATAGTTGTCTAATTGTTTGAGAAAGTATTAGGGAGTGTCTTGTATGATATGTTGTTGAAATAATGCTAAGTGTAGGTTTTTTCACGTATGAAAAGACTTAGACCAGAAAACCAAAATCCTTAGATTGAGATAAAATAATTGGGAAAAAATAACACTGAGGCACGCCCCAGCGGCATCACGCTAGGGGCGCACACTGCTCACTAGAATTTACAACTTTGAAAATTTATTTCTTTTGATACGGTTGCTCTAAAATCAGGGTTAAACCCATTTTCCACTCAAATTTGCCCCTGATCGAGAATATGAAGTCAAAATTTTAAAATCATGCACAAATTTTGAGATATATAGAAATTACGATTTTGGGCACTTGCAAGGCACATTTTTGGGCCCTTTTCTTTGGGGTCGTTTCACATGGCTACCTCAAAAATAGAATAAAATTGGTCTAAATTCAATATTAGAAAAGAAACATCATGTTCTCCTAGATTAGAGGAGGGCTCACCAATCAACTGAAAGCAAATAGGTCCTCAATGGGGCACCTGTTGATGACCACTAGTACCTATCTCTGCATCATGAAAAGATGCAGGTCCAAATAGCCATCAGTACGTGGAATGTACGATCATGTAAAATGCCCAAAAATAAACATGTAAAGGAATAATAACATCAAATCAAATAGTTCAACTCAAGAAGTAGGGAACTGAATCATCATGTCAAAAGTCTAAAGTAAGAATACAATTTAGACAATGGTTACTCATCCATCATCTATGTATCATCCACTCAGACTACTATGAAGGCCTAACTGGGAGTTTCTCTAATCGAAAACCATCACCTATGAGCCGGAATGATACAACAAAGCGATGTTATTGCCACATCTATCAAATACCCTGCTGAGGGTATAGGACATCTCATCAATGGATCCAAAATCAGTAACATCAAGTCCTCATTTTGGGAGAATAAGAAACTTACATTTTTATGGTTCAATCCTCTTCAAAGCTGGCTAGGTAGTTATTTAGTTTGAGTTGGACTTAATCTTTATCGATTTGGTGCTCAATACTCCTCCCAAGACTCAATATGCTCATATGACATCAACCCTATGATTAGCTTATTCATCTAGTCTCATTGCGCATTCATCAACTCAACTCATCACATCAACTATCAACCCTTCGGTTACATTATTTTAAGGTTCAGTTCATGACTCATAAGGACTCAATCATACATCATTCTAACTTATAGTATTTAGGAGAAAATATGTAGAATTAATACATTTAGGGATTCCATAGACTTTTTAGGCTCAAAATATGCACATGCATGCTCCTGCAAGTAAAATATGTGAAGATAATACGAAATCATGGTAGGGTTCATGTACTATGGAAAAATCATCTGATTCAATTAATTAAATCATAAATAATAATTCATGAAAGATTATGTAGAAACACATTAGATTTTAAGAAAGGAACTTCAAGAAACATTCATGGGAGACTCAATTTATTGATATCACCATCAATCCCGGTTATGGGGCACATGAAAGAACATAATTCATGTTTTGGTTAGCCTTACATACCTGGAAGTTATGAACCTTGAAGTATCTTGAAGAATTCTCAAGTTTTCCTTCAAATCCTAGCCGTTTTCTCTCTTGAAACCTTGCTTCTATGTTTTGAGATAGTGATTTAGCATAAAAGTTATAAACTTATATATTTAGGATGGTTTTGAATTTGACTAAGTACTAGAGGTCTCTCATGACCCAAATACACTTTACACATATAAGAATTAGGCTTGAAACATAGGTACATGTGAGGATAGAGTTATTGGGTGTCATAGATTTTCTGCATGTGATTCCTCCATACTTTTAGAGATAGTTCATATTTATGACTAAATATGAGAAAAGAGAGCGGAATTGAGAAAACCTAATTCCTAATAATCCAATATTATCACAATATACAATATAGTGCTTGGCTTTTAAAAATAATTTTTATCATTGTAAAATCATACCTTGTCAATTAGTTTCAATGATTTATGTTTCTGGAATACTGCAAGAAAAAATACTATTAACAAAATTATTAGCATTAAGAGGAAAGTGTGATATTGAGAGAGCCAAAGCATATTGATATTTGATTAAGAGGAAAAGTTTACTGCAATTGACTCTTATTATTCCGAAAATTATTTCAGTCATCTACTTTTCAAATTATCTTTATTTTGGTAGAAATGCACATAATATTAGTTGGGTAATAAAAGATTACTCTTAGTGGGAATTAATAGTGATGCATATTGAAGTATAACTTTCTTATTATAACTATTAGGTTGACAAAAATTGCTTATTTACAATAAACATTGAACGACAAATGAATGGTCATTAGACATTAATTCTAATAGCAACCACTATTATTTATTATAGATAATCTTTTCTATACATTTTTTTACATTTATTCAGATGATGAATGTAGTATATATTAAATCATTGAATGCAATTTATTCTTTCCACTTTTCACCTTTTTGAGAGTTATGAAGAGTTGAGCCTAGTTTAATTTTTGCTAATTTGTAAATTAAAGAATAACATAACTTTTTCAATATATTATAATATGATTAATATTTAACATATTAATTATTTTATAATATTTTAGTTTAGTATAGGGGAAAAATGATAATCAAACTTTGCACTTTGGAGCTTCCCACTTTTAGTAATATATATATATATATATATAAGCTTGTATTGTTTGGGAAGGGATTTTGATTGATCAAAAGAAGAATCTACTTCAACCAGTATACCCTTCCACACAGCCATACATAATGTCACAACCCAAAAATAGGTATTATGACACTCGCCTAACCCACAAAACCAGTCATCCAAACCTGTTCAATTTAATACATACTACTGAAAGCGGAATGAACAAAGTCTAAAAGATAGGACAAACACTAGATAATCAAGTCTATAAACCATCCCAAGACTGCTGTCACATGTACAAGCATCTAAACAATAATACTTACAAAAATACGAGTCTTAATATCTAGTCCTCAAATAGAACATAACAAAGTAATGAATCCTCGAGGGTCTGCCAAAAAGACAAGCAGCAAGCTCTCAAGTAATCCCAAAGCTCGATCCTGATATCGAATGAATATCAAACAAGATAGACAGGGATCACAACCTATAAAATATGTATCAAGGGGTGAGCACTAAACAACGGGTACTCAGCAAGAAGATCTAAACTTAAGTAAAGCATACAGAACAAAATATTTCTTCCATACTGCTGAACTACACATCTACACTCAGAAAAGTCCCAGCACAACAATAATAATATACATATACGAACTATACATCAATTACTCTCAATAGTTATCACAGGTGATAGATCAGATATACAAATATGTCTCAATATGCAACTCGATTATACAGATGTTATTGCCACATCTATCAAATGGTTATAGATCAGATATACAAATATGTCTCAATATGCAACTCGATTATACAACAAATATATCAAGAAGGCTTCAAATTATAAACGAACACAATCCAAGTGTAATCATCTCATAGTCAAATTTCAATAATTGAAACAAGTTACAAACACACGGTATAATGATATGAAATGGAATGCTATGAAATGAAATGCATCATTGCAATGTCAAATAATCATGATGCATGTACCTGCCTTGGAGTATTAGGCTTGTCCCCACTATAATCAATGTCATATGCCATGGATTGTCACAACCTAACCCCGTGGGCCGTGACTAGTGCCCGATTGGGGCACCCGAATCCAAATACCAGGAAGTTATGAACCTTGAAGTATCTTGAAGAATTCTCAAGTTTTCCTTCAAATCCTAGCCGTTTTCTCTCTTGAAACCTTGCTTCTATGTTTTGAGATAGTGATTTAGCATAAAAGTTATAAACTTATATATTTAGGATGCGGACAAACCCAAAATCCTTCATACAGAAAAACTTAGCATACACAGCATATATATATATATATATATATATATATATATATATATCACACTGCTGTGCAAGCATCTAAACGACCAGCTTACTGAACACTAGAAGATGGGACAGGGCCCCGTCATACCCTCGAATGTATAGAAATACCAAGTAGTAAATAAGTGTATATACCCAGGGTTTGCTCCGAAGCAAAGGAACACTTTAAATAGCAGTCAGAATCCTAAGCTGGTGGATCTCTCACCGGTACGTCTATACCTACGGGCATGAAACGCAGCCCCCGAAGCAAAGGGGGTCAGTACAAAATACGTAACCAAATCAGAAGATGGGACAGGGCCCCGTCATACCCTCGAATGTATAGAAATACCAAGTAGTAAATAAGTGTATATACCCAGGGTTTGCTCCGAAGCAACAGTATATATCCAAAAGTATCAAAATGCCTACTTTCAAGATTCAAATCACAAAACATCTACTTTCTAAAATACCAATCATGCATAGGATATGAGTTTTGTGAGATTCG
>DF364349.1:1243-28721 GCA_000787875.1 Solanum virginianum | reverse complement strand
AATTGTTACAGTTTTGAATATCTCCCTTATTCTTGTACAATGGAACCATTGTACTCCTCCTCCATTCATCAGGCATCTTGGCAGTCTTCATAATAGTATTAAACAGTCTAGTCAACCACTCTATGTCATCCTTGACCATGTTCTTCCAAAAGTCTACCGGAATCTCATCGGGGCCGATTGCCCTCCACCTCTTTAAATTTTTTAAAAAAATTTCCACACCCAAGGTCCCTAATTTAGACTCACCTAGAAGAGTAATTAAATTTGTAAATTCTATTTGATATATTTTATTCAAAGATGTCAAATTTTTCTGATGGAGAACCATTTCCTCAATTTCTTTTTTGTTTAATCATTTTTTCTCTTTGCTTAATTACTTTTATCTGACTAGATATGAGCCGACTAGGGAAATGCTTCAAAAATAAAAAATTTGATGTTATTTTATTATAAAGTGTTGATAATCATAATTCTTCATAAAAAATATTTATACTCATCTTTAAATATACTTTTAAAATATTTGTTTTATCATTTTCTTATTGATATGAAGTACTATATATTTGTGTGCACACTATATATCTGTGTATACTTGCTTTATTTATATAATAGCTATATATCTGTATTCTTACTCATATGAGTGTGTAATGAAAGATTACTGAGGATAAGTCATATCTACATATTCATTTCAGGCTATATAATTTAATTTCGTTTCACATATTCCTTTATTGACGACCAATGCATTATTCTATTGTCACGAATTTCATTTAATCAATAAAATGTGAATGGCAAAATTAACATTGTTAAATTTTAG
This sequence comes from Solanum virginianum, assembly GCA_000787875.1. Classification (NCBI taxonomy): domain Eukaryota; kingdom Viridiplantae; phylum Streptophyta; class Magnoliopsida; order Solanales; family Solanaceae; genus Solanum; species Solanum virginianum. The sequence goes on along the minus strand of DF364349.1, from coordinate 27,919 downwards.
TATTTTTCGTGTAATAATTTAAGTACTTAATTTTATTTTGTAATAATTATATACGTTTTCACAGACTAGTTGAATATAAAAATATGAATTATTCATTAATTTTAGAGATATTTGAGGTGAAGTTAAACTATTATTCTTTCTACTGCTCGTATTTACTGAACATATCTGAAGCTGAGCTGGACTATTATTTTTTCTTAATTGTATTTGTGCTGAAGAATAAAAAATATATACAAGGATAATTACAAATGTTGGCATGATGCAAATTCACTAATGTTGTTAACATCCCTCAAATTTTAACAGTTCATAAGGTGTTTAAGTTAAATCAGATTGCCTTCACTAAAATAAAAACAAACCAAATACATGATATTCTTCACCCGAACAAATAAAATTTCTTGACATTTTATTTAAAAATCATTTAAAAAAATAAATTATTAAAAATTTAATCTCTATTAAATTATAATACCGAGTATTTGTCAATGAGAGCCATTAGAAGTTCACTTTGATTCAGTATTGTCCTCACACAAGATTTACTCAGTGCAATATATTTTTCACCCATAATATGCCATTGCACCCGATGGATATTCAAAAGACAACTACTTTTTGTCTCCTTGCCATAAAAAAAAATTATACTCTTAATTTCTTTTATCCCGATTTATATTATTAGAGTAATATTTAATCAAATATTCATCATAGAAAATAAGGATCATTCTCTTAATTTCTTTATCTCATTCGATATTATAATCTTTAATCAAATATTCCATTTTTCTTAAAAGGCAAAATATTACATTATTCATAACTAATCATATCTCATTAATATATTTTTTAAATTAAAATACGATAAGTGAATTAAGCCTTTCTTTAAATAAAAATTGGGACACAAAAAAAAAATACAAAAAATTCAAAAAACTCAAGGGGCGGTTGGTTGGAAACATATCAGTAGATAATTAATTTCAGAATAAATTATTATGAGATAAGTTATTTTATCACATATATTGGATAACTAATCCCATATAAAAATGATGGATTAAATAATTCACGAACTAATTAATACTTTCAGCTAAATATAAAATAAAATAATCTTATATTTTATTCTAAAATAATTATACCGTATATCTCACCCCAAACGAATTCTAAAAGTAATAATAGGAGGATATGGCTAACTTGCGCCGAAGGGTGACACGTCATTAAACGTAACCCAAGTTTTCGATTACCCTCTACCCTTTGCCCTATATTCACCCCGCCTAAGTCTCTTCTTCTTTTCTTCCTTCCTGTCTCTCTCTAGCAGTCAATCTCAAGCAGCATAAATTAGGGTTTTCGCTTCTTCACTTTTTCTCCTTCCGATCATCAGCCAATGGGTGACAAGACTGAATTTGATTCTCGCCATAGCCAGATCTCCAAAGGTCACTTTATTTTTTTTTGAATTTTTTTGCATTTTTTTCAGCTTCGAAATTCGTCAATAGATGCATTTGTTTTTCCGTTCGTGTTTATCTCATCGTAACTAGATGAATGTGTGTTTCCGTTTCGAAAATGAAAGGTTGTAGCTTTATGGGTGTTCTACTGTTGCCGCCACTGTGGGTTTAGGGTTTCTGATGGTTGATTGAGGTTCGGCCTGCCTAATACAGTGTTCGGGAGCAGAAAAAATGATGATGTTCGAGTTTTCTTGCTGTAGGAAATATCATTCAGTTGTAAAGTTGTGATTTTTTTGTATGTTCTGATGAATAATACTATAGGGAGATTTTTTTTTGTGTTTTTGTTTCTCCTATTGTAAAACTAATTGACTATGCAGTAGGATTGTCGATGTTTGAGTTTTTCTAACTATAGAAAATCTCACTCGTTTATGAAGTTGTGATTTTTGGTATGTGTGATGAATAATACTATAGGTGGATTTTTGTGTGCGTCTCTTTTGATACCTGTGGTGTCGGGGCCAGCTTTTGCCCACCTCAACTAAATACACGTGATTTTGGGATTTTCTTTTATGATTTTTCCCCCTGCAAATACTATTATACTAAAAAAATTGACCTTGTGGTAGATGATATTTGAGCTTTTTATTATAGCTAATGTCACTTGGCTGTTAAGATGTGATTTTTATATGTTTGATAAATAGCACTTCATGGAGATTTTTGCGTGTGAGTATTTTTTTCTACATATTTGTCCTACCAATACTTAAAGAAACTGACTGTGTGGTGGTAGCTGGCAATGCTGCTTGGCAATTGGTTGGTTTTGTGTTTGAGTGTTTCAATGGTGTTGTTTCAATGATGTCGTAAATTTTGGTCAAATTCTTTGTATTGTCCAGACTTATTATGTCCACGTTCTTGATAGTTCTGTTAGATGTTGATTAGACTTGCTAGCTGCCACCCCCTCCGCTCCTGAGAGAGAAAGAAAGAGACATGTCCATGTTGGTCGAGTCTTCTCTAAAATTTGAACTTCTCTTAAACATATGGTACACGAACATGCAAGTTTCTACAAGAATAAAATGGTTTTGGCAAACGCTGGATAAGAAGCAAGAAGGGAAGCCTTAAGCCCAACTAACTCGATATCACATTTATAGATCCTGTGCTTCCATTTCATTTTGTTCTTAGTTAAGTCTTTGCTGATTCCATGAACTGTAGGTCCTTTGACAAATTCTGTCTCTATGTCTTTAGTCTGGCTATTTCCTCTTTTTCTAATGTCTGAAAAGTTTGTCTGGGGCAAACCCGTAGGACCAAATGTAGCCTTCGGAACTCAGGATAGTTTGCCTCCCGGTTTACCATTCTATATTTAAATGCCAGGTTTAGTTTGCATTGCGTGGGGCTCAAACCTGTGACGTAAGTGATAGGTCCTTCAACCTTTAAAATTGAACCAAATCATGAAGGCAAATACACCTCTTTCTCTTTTATTACCTTTGATCCTCATATTGCCTCACTTAAGAACAATGCACATGAAGATATACTTTGAACATTGTGAAATTATCTCAGAGGACTTACTCATCTTATTCTACATGTGTGGTATTTTTATCCTTTGTTGAAAGTGATGATTCTAAACTTGTCCAATTTTGTATCTCCATATATTCATCTTAACATATGCATTTTTACAATTATATATGTAACTGGTATTGTAGCCTTAGACACTCAATAGTCACTTCCAATATAAATGCACATTTAAATGCTGAAATAAGCATTTGAAGCCCTTCATATCAGATGCTATCTAGGAGTATCTTTTTTCAGTCATGAGAGATAAGTAGTGACTATTACGGTGTGTAAGCTAGGTATCCTGTTGCTGAAAGACAAATTTAGTTTGTATAGATCTTCGGATTTTTTTGGTCAGTTTTCATTGACCACTACTTAAGAATTGAAGGTAGGATCTTATTTCTTGAATGTATCACTATGTTTCTTTGTTTTACATGCCTTGATAAGTTACAAGACTTCATTTGTTTTACATGCCTTGATAAGTTACAAGACTTCCAAATTCCCTCCTCCTGTAAATAATTGATGCAGACCTTTGGAATTTCTATGAAGAGAAGAGGTTGTATATAACAACTTATAGGGGATTATATGGAACCTCCTATTCTGCTTATTAACATAATCCAGTAAGCAGTAGGCTTTAATTCCTTCCCTTTATGAAAAGCGTGTTTTTATTCCAATTTGTATTTGTAATAGTGCAATATTATATCTTTATTGGTAAGTTATTTTTTTGGGGGTTCTTTTTGATACATGTAGATGTGCAAGGACACAATGATTCCATTCCGCTTTCACCGCAGTGGCTCCTGCCAAAGCCAGGGGAAAGTAAGGCTGGGATAGTTACTGGGGTACGTTCATTACTGCTTTCATTTTCCTTGTTTAAATCTTGTAACATTCCCACTTTTGAGAAACATCTTAGTGTTGAGTTAGAAGCAGTTAAGGTTTTCCGCTTAAATAGTGTAGCGGTTCTTATTAAATTGTTGATTGATAAATTAGTCTGATGTTTTGGCTATCTATTGGTGTCTAAATGCAGGACAACCATCTCAATACACGTCCAGGTTATGCTATTCGTTCAGAGTCGGCGAAATTTCCTGGGATGGGTGATGATATGCATGATAATCAAAAGAAGAAAGATGTTTTTAGGCCATCTGTGCTCGACATGGAATCGGGTCGACGGGATCGCTGGCGTGATGAAGAAAGGGACACCAATTCTGCTGTTCGAAGGGACCGCTGGAGGGAGGGAGACAAGGAGATTGGTGATGGCCGCAAGGTGGAGCGCTGGTCTGACTCCTCTGGCAGACATCATGGAGAAGCACGGCGTGTTCCAGGTGAAAGATGGACTGATTCTGGAAATAGGGAAAGCAATCACGACCAGCGTCGAGAGAGCAAATGGAACACACGCTGCGGACCTGATGAGAAGGAAGCAGATGCTGTGCGTGAGAAATGGAGCAACCCTAGCAAAGATTCTGAAATGCATCTTGAGAAGGGGTCGCCAGGTCTTGCCTATCATGGAAAGGATGAGAGAGAGGGTGATCACTATCGGCCATGGAGACCTACATCTCACGGCCGAGGGAGGTCAGAAGCTTTTACACCAAACAAACAGATTCCTACATATTCTCATGGCCGGCGTGAAGATGGTGCTACCGCTACTTTTTCTCTAGGTAGGGTTCGTGCTCTCTCTGGAGGGACCCCCATGATTAAGGGCTCTCCTCATGTGCAGTCGCTCGGGGCATTCTCAGAGAAATCTGAAAGTGTTTTATCTCCTATACGTTATAGTCGGATAAAAATGCTTGATGTGTATAGAGTGACAGCCATGCAGTCCTTAAGAAACATTTCAGATGTGATTGTTCAAGTTCCTTCACTTACACAAGATGAAGCTCTGGAACCTCTCGCGTTATGTGCGCCCAGTCAGGAAGAATTGGTAACTTTCGGAGAGACTTGAAACTAATATTAGTTAGTTGAATTGTATTTTGATCTGATTTTAATTAGTTCAAATGGAGTAAATGCTCAAGTTTATGTGTAGGCTATCTTGAAGGGAATTGATAAGGGGGATGTTCTGAGTAGTGGAGCTCCGCAGATTACTAAAGATGGAACATCGACTCGAAATTCAACTGAATATACTCAGCTAAGGCGCAGCAAACTAGGTACTTCTAATTCTTAGATCAGTTTTTGGGATTTCTGAATATAGTTTAATTAAGCTCTAGTATGTTTTGTGCTTTGGTTTTGATTGTCATCGATTTTTCAAATGTTCAGGTAGCAGAGAAGATTTATCATTTGATGATTCAAGAGAAGAAAGTAATGACAGTGCCAAAGGTGGTTATTCGAATCATCTAGAAGGCTTTTCCTTCGAAAAATTTGATTCTTATGCGTCCAGTTATAAATCTCAGACTAAGCAGTGTTTAGAGAGATTTTCTGATCCCAAATTAGGTGCTGTAGGTATATTTGTGGATATCTGTGCTCTTGATGTACTGTGCTGTCATCAGGATGCAGTTAATCACAAATGTTAAATTTCGAGATCCAAATACATAAGCTAGTCTGTTGGTTATACATGTCTTTCAATAAGCAGTGTGACTTCTGAGAGAGTTGCTTTTGAATTATGGTCGTACTTGTCGAGAGATCTATCAATTTGCTCTGCTTTGATCTGTAATTAGGTTTCAGTAGATTTTCTCAACTTATTATTTTTAATGTTCATTTTCAGTAGAAGATAGTATTCCTCATAAAGAACGGGAGTCTGTCAATAGAGATCCAAGCACACCAGGACATTCACCTGTTCCCCATGCTGGCGGCCTATGGCGATCCTCTTCAATTGGTGCACGTTCACATCTGTTGGCTAATGATACTACAGAAATGCAAACTGATATCAGGTCAAGAACATCTGATGTTGGATGGCTACAGAACCAGAAGGATAAGAATACAGAGTGGGAAAGAGATCTTGCAGATCCTTCTTACGCCAAAAACGAAGGATCTAAATGGCAGTTTGGAGATGATGCTATTCTCAAAAGACAATTATCTGTTGCCATGGAAAAAGAGTTGGAAATGAGGAAAATTTCGCAGTCATCTCCAGAGGACCTTGTGCTATATTACAAAGATCCACAAGGTGCAATTCAAGGTCCTTTCTCTGGTAGTGATATTATTGGATGGTTTGAGGCTGGCTATTTTGGCATAGATTTGCTAGTTCGATTAGCTGCTGCACCGCATGATTCACCGTTCTATCTGCTGGGGGATGTTATGCCACACTTGCGTGCTAAGGCTAGGCCACCACCTGGATTTGGAGCACCAAAGCCAAATGCAGATGCTCCAGGGGGGTTAAATGTTAGCAGCTTCACAAAACTCCATGCAGGTTCAGGTGAGATTGATATGGTAAAGAATGAAATGAATTACAAGCATAGTTCTACAGAGGCTGAAAATAGATTTTTGGAGTCACTGATGGCTGGCAAAGTAGGCCATGCACCACTTGACAAGTTTGCTCAGTCTGAAGGTTGGTTTGAATTTGTTTTTTCAGTATTATATGTCTGAATTTTGCATGATTGTTGTCTATGTTCATATTTTATATCAATAACTGAAGCTTCAAAATTGAATAGTATGCATTCATATTCAACTGAAGATTGGTGATTGTTTTTCTTGCTCGGCAGGCATTCCGTCTTATGGTGCAAATAGTATTGGTGCTGTTCCTCCTATGGTAGCTGAAGGTGGAGATAATCTGTATCTCTTGGCTAAAAAGATGGCTCTTGAGAGACAGAATTCTCTATCCAAACCCTTTCCTCTTTGGCCTGGGAGAGATGCACCATCTGTTGTTCCAAATGCGGATATTGTTCAGGATCCTTTGCCTCATTCTCAACGGCCTTCAATGGCTGAAAATATTCGCCAGCAGCCCCATAATCAGAACGTTGATTTGATGTCTCTACTTCAGGGAATGCCAGACAGATCAGCTGGCATTACTAGCGGAATTAGTGGTTGGTCTAACTTCTCTGTCCAAGGGGGATTAGAACCCCCTCAGGAAAGGATGGAGATGCGTCAAGGTCAGGTTATGCCCCCTCAATCTGCATTTGGAATGCAACAGAGGCTACACCCACAGAGTCCACCTATGACTAACTTACTAGGTGCCATGGATAATACTTCCAGCATTTTGGCTACTGAGAAGCTACTTTCATCTGGAGTTCAAGATCCACAACTGTTAAATCTATTGCAGCAACAGTACTTGCTGCAGCTACAATCTCAGGCAGCACAAGGACCACAGCAATTGTCAGTGTTGGAAAAGTTGTTGATGCTGCAGCAGCAGCAGCAGAAACAGGAGGAACAGCAACTACTATTGCGCCAGCAGCAGCAGTTACTCTCTCAAGTGCTGTCTGAGCAGCATCTTCATCAACGATTTGGTGAACAACCATATGGCATGTTGCCTACTCCTGGCATATCTGCAGGAAATGCTTCTGTGGATCCTACTCGTTTCCCGCCTTCACATAATTTGTTTCCAATGAATACACAAATACAACTTCCAGTTGTGGAAGAAACTCATGCCTCAAATTTTGTCTTGCCCTCGAGCATTTCTCAGGATGTCAGCCAAATAGGTAGCTCTGAGACCTCATCAGTGCACTTGCCACATCAAATGTTTGGAGATTCTTCCAATCAGAGTTGTGGTTTAGTGGAACAAATTGATGATATTCAACCAAAAGTCCCAAGAATGGCTACAGCCATGATTGATCCATCATCACATACAGAATTTACCAGCGAACATCCCCTAGAGGAGGGTTCAGAAAACAATGAACCTCCAGCCATCACCACTTCTGAAATTGCTTCTCATTTTCCACATGTTGAGCAATTAGAAAAGGAAGTTATACCACCACCACCAGCTGCAGTTCCCTCAGAACCACAGATTGAAGGAGATCCACATGATGGGCTGCCTGTCACTAAGGAACTGAAAAGTGTTGAAGCCCGGGAAGTTAAAAAATCATCTGAAAAGAAGTCCAAGAAGCAAAGGTCTGCTAAGGGGCAAACTTCGGACTTAGCTAAGGGAGCTTCTAAGTCACAGCCATCAAAGCCCTTGCAATCCGATGCCCAAATTGATTCTGATACTCAATCTGTTTCAGTTGACAAAGCTACAGTTGTAGGTCCAGAAAGAAGAGAGAGCAAACCTGATGTAGCTACTGCTGATGTGATGGATGAATATCCCGGGCAAAACCCACCAGTTTCAAAGGTCAACACCCAAGTACAATCTGGACAGCGAGCTTGGAAACCTGCTCCTGGTTTCAAGCCAAAGTCATTGTTGGAAATTCAAGAAGAAGAGCAGAGGAGAGCACAAGCAGAAATAGCTAGTACAGAGGTCACCACAGCTCTGAGCTCCTTGAGTGTGTCTACTCCATGGGCTGGTGCTGTTACTAATTCAGATCATAAATTAGTTAGAGATACTCAGCAAGATGCTGCCAGCACTGATTTGAATATGACTCACGCAGACGTTTCTCTCAACCGGAAGAGTAAGAAAAGTCAATTGCATGATGTACTGGCTGAGAACACTTTGGCCAAGTCAAGTGAAGGAGAGAGAGAATTTCCTGATATAACATCCAGTCAACCTTCTGCATCTGTCAACGATGATGACAACTTTATTGAAGCTAAAGAAACCAAAAAGAGCCGCAAAAGATCTACAAAATCCAAGGGTGCAGGAGCGAAGGCTTCAGCGACCGCTGCTGTTTCCGAGGCCTCTGTTGGATCAAGTCCTATTGACAAAGTCAAAAGCTCGCGTCAGGTACAACCTGACCAGGAAGTATTACCTGCTATACCATCTGGGCCTTCGCTAGGAGATTTTGTTGTTTGGAAGGGTGAGTCTGCAGGTTCTGCTCCTGTTCCTGTTCCAGCATGGTCCACCGACTCTGGGAAACCCTCAAAACCCACATCCTTACGGGACATCCTAAAGGAACAAGAAAAGAAGGTCTCTTCTGGACAGCAGCATATACCAGTGCCAATACAGAAATCTGTGCCAAATCCACCTGCCAGAGTAGGTGGTCCATCATGGTCTGGCACTAGTTCGTCGCCTGCCAAGGCTGCATCTCCTATTCAGATTAACTCACAAGCTGGTGCTAATTCAAAAACTAAAGTGGAGGACGATCTGTTTTGGGGCCCAATAGATCATCCCAAGCAAGAGGCGAAGCAGTACGGCCATTTCCGTCCTCTCTCTTTCTCTTTCTCTCCCCCCTCCCCTCCCTCCCCCCACCCCTCTCTCTCTCTCTCTCTCTGTGTTTGAGAAATCCCTTCTCTTTGTTGATTCTGTAATGCCTGCAGGTCTGAATATCCTCAGCTTGGAAGTCAAGGCAGTTGGGGAAGCAAGACCACACAAGTGAAAGGAAGTCCTGGCAGTTCGTTGAGCAGGCAAAAGTCTGTTAGTGGTAAGCCTGCAGAACGTTTATTGTCCTCATCTCCTGCATCAGCTCACTCGTCTCTGAAAGGGAAGAAGGATGCTTTAACAAAGCATTCAGGTAACCACATGTTTTTTTCCAAAAGAACTAGTCAAGATCCGAAGCAAACCAGTGTTTCTCAGTGAAAAAAAAGAGCATTTTTAACACAATTTTATTTACTGTTTCAGAAGCAATGGATTTCAGGGAATGGTGTGAAAATGAATGTGACAGGCTCATTGGTACAAGAGGTATTTATAGAAGTGCAACTCTTGCTTGCTCTCATTTGATTGAGATATCTCTCTTCTGGAATACATTATCATCCGATACATTTTGAACTTGATGTCAGTAGCTGTGGAATTTCTTGAACCCTACACTTCATTCTTTCTTTGATATGGCTCCTGAGAATATCTTGCATAGAACTATAATGACATTGTCTGATGTGTTCCCAAATTCTTCTTGTTCATTCAGATACCAGCTTTTTGGAATTCTGTTTCAAGCAATCCAAGTCGGAGGCTGAAATGCTTCTGATAGAGAATCTTGGGTCTTATGACCCCGATCATGAGTTCATTGACAAGTTTCTCAACTACAAAGACTTTTTGCCTGCGAATGTTTTTGACATGGCCTTCCAGGGTCGGAATGATAGTAGGGTCACTGGTGCAAGTGCCAAAGATGTGGCTTCTAACAGTGTTGGCGTTGACCTGGGTAACTCAAGTGTTCAGGATTGGGCTACTAAAGGAGGAAAGAAGAAGGGTAAAAAGGGGAAGAAGGTTAACCTTTCAGAGTTGGGCTTCAATGTGGTTAGCAACCGGATAATGATGGGAGAGATTCAGACAGTGGAAGATTAGGTAGAATGAGGAACGGTACATACATTGTGTTTGAGAATGTTTGTAAATGCTTTAGGATTATCCAGCAACAGAAGCAGTACTATTTAGTCTGCTCAAAGCAATTTTTGTGATACTACTTCTGACTTTAGGTCTTCTAAATCAGATTCAATCAGAATTAAACCTAGAGCTCTTTTTCATGTTTGTTCTCCACCCTTTTTGTTTTTGTAATACTCAACTTGTAATGCATCCTGAGAGAGATGCCTTAGCTGATGTGGGTTCATTAGTCTCCCTGCATTATAATTTCCAGACTATTTTGTTGTCTAGTCTGAAGTTACTCTAGTTATTTTGCAGGACCCTTCTAAGGGTTATGCAATAAATTTAATCTTCCTTTTTAAGTGAATGCTATTTTGATGCTGTGGCTCATACCACTGTACATGGATATGTCTGGTGACCCATGTTCTTTCTCCCATAATCGAGTACTCAGTTTGTTCTAATTTATGTTAATACTCCTTGATGAGGCATGGAGTTTAAGAAGATAAAAAAGACTTAGAAACTCATTGTTATACATTATTTAGTTTCTCAAGGTTAAATAGAAGTTTAAAGTTTTAAAGTGTGCTTTTGTAAGGGTGTGCTAATTGAATCAACCAATAAATCGAATTGAAAAAAAATGTTATCAGTTTATTGTTATGGGATTGTTGAGTTAATGGATTTTTAATGGTTTCATTAAAAAAAAGTTATTAGGTTATTAGTTTGGTTTTGGTTTTAATTTTTAGTATTGGGTTGTTGGGTAAATCGATAACTCATTAAAGACTATAATAATTTACTACTTTCTCCCTTTATAAATATTAATAATTTAACATCACTTGATATTAAATTGATACTCGTAAATCATGTATTTGCTTGATTTTCAATGTGTAACCCTTCTGGTAGTAAGTAAATTAGAATATGAGATCAAATATTGTATATTATTAAGTTTAAGTGCTTAATTGATTTGTTTGTTTTACTATATCTCATTGTATTGTGTCAAATTGTTAGAAAAATCATATATTTATTTTATGAGTATTTTTTTATGGATTCTGAAAACCAATCCGTTAAATGGACAAAAAATCGATATGCCAAAACTGATAAAAAATATCTTATTAATTTAGTATATTTAAAAAATCAAAAATTAATTTTTCCACCTAATCAAACCAACCAATACGCCTTTGTGCTTGGAAACGAAAGCACATCACATAAAATGGACTGGATTAAAGGTGGATCACTCACTCAAGATGTCTTCTTTATGAACATTTTGGTACTCTTTTAACTTTGTTCTATTCTTTGAACAGTAATTAAGTGTTGTTTCAGTTCAATCAGAAGTAATTGAAAATAAGTTATTTGAGTACTTTAAGATAAAGAGAATTACATGATTTGGATGAACCAACAACCACAACATACCAGTGAAATTCCACAAGTATGATTTTGGAAGGGTAAAACACACGCAAACCTTACTATTACCTTTTTTTCCGAAAGACCCTCAACTCATGATTTGGATGAACCAAATAAGAGAAATAGATTAAAGTTAACCAACATAATTAACCAACTGGCTTTGCAATGACATTATTAAGTGGGAACAATCAAAAGGAAGACCTTTGCCTTCACTAAATTTTGATCTTATGATATATCTAAATAAAGCTCTACTAGTATAAATACAAGTAAAAACTTTGACTACCAAGAAGAATGAGTTCAACCACAACTTTGTTGCATCTTCCTTCATCTCAATTCTCAACAAAACCATTGCTTTCCCCATCATTTCTGTTTCCTTGTAGTTGCCGTTTTCACCGGGCTTTTTGATCCTTTTTCTTTCTCTGCTTCACTGATCATATTCATAACCAACCAGATCCAACAATATTTTGTTAGACGTAAATTTTGTTGAGAATATAATTAAACAAACAAATATATGCTCTTTAATAGCTTAACTTTTTAGATGAGACGGTCACATGAGTGATAGGAAAACTTCGGACTAGTACAATTTTTAAGTTGCCCCACAAAAACAAACCAACCCCATGTGATATAGGACAGCAAAAAGTTGCTTGTTCGAAGAATACTAGTTTTCAACCTATTTTAGGGAAACTTGATCTACCCTTCTACACTTTTTAGGTTGCCCCTTCAAGATAAGTTGTTGTACCAATAAACCCCACAAAAGATCATCAACCCATATGATAAAAAGCAGTGGAGTAGTTTGTTAGAATTCTACTGTAGATTTGGTTTCGACCTTCGGAGCTCTAGGAAAACTTTGAACTACTGTTTTTTAATTGACCATGGTGTCTGAGCTAGCTAGCGTACCCTCGACTAATTTCATTCGGTACCTGCTACCTCCACCAGCACCGCTAGAGGGTATCTCACCTAGTGTTTTTGCATCCATTTGAATTTTAACCTTGGACCTCATAGTTCTCAACCGACTTCATTGACCGCTAGACCGCATAGAACTATTATTTACAACTTAAGGTTGCTCCTCAAGATAAAGCTGCTTATTAAGCTAATCCCATAATTAATCCTCATCCCAAATGATTAAAACAGTAAGAAGAAGAACACCCTAATTTACTGTTAGAGTGGAACATATATCAAGAATTTACAGCCTGATTTCAACTAGTTTGGAACTGAGACGTAATTGATTGATATATATACAACAAAACAAGTCTCACTAGAAAAATTTACCTTGGTTCTGATTGTTTGTTGGAAGGTGATTCATAAGTGGAAGTAGAATGGAGAGACATCTTGGCAATCTCTAACACAGCAGTGTCTCGGGTAGCTGGTGAATCACTCGTCAAATCTAGGTACGCTGCTTGGAAAGCGTCTTGCCAGAACTTAGGCAACCTGATCCTGCTATTCTGTGTGTACACATCCCACATATGTTTCACCATTTTCTCTCTTTCCTCCAATACCTACAAATCAGTAGATAAATTCGATATCTTAACAAACAAAATGGTGTAATTATTAAAAGATCAACGACCCCGTATCAGAAACAACATCATCTAATCTAGAGAAATCGACCTGAAATGCGCTCCTACTTGATCCAATAAACTTAATCCCAAACTCAAACTAGTTAAATGAGCTTTACTATACTACTACTACATTCGGCAAAAACGTCAACCTTTTTTTTTTTAAATCTTAGTAACTTAGGATTTGCTTTAATGTTAAATGATAGGAAAAAACAAATTCAACATTTTAACACATCAAATGTTGAAACACCAGGAAATCAAAGACCCCACAAAAGAAAACCCACTATTTAAAGTAGACAAAGAAGATTAGAAAGAGTAAAAGCAAAAAAGAAATGAACTTTTGAGCTGAAATGCACTCCTATACTTGGCTACTTGAACCATATGTTGCTCGGACTCTTCAAAAATTTCAATGGATGTGCATCGGATTCTCCAAAAATAGTGTATTTTCGGATAATCCGACACAGGTGCGGCATCAAAGTGAAGAGTCCATGCAACTTAGCTTGAACCAATCAAATACTTTTCAATACAAAACTAATTGAATCAGCATAATACTAGTACTACATCTAGCAAAATCAATCCTTTTCTCTTTAAGTTATTTGTGATTTTCCACATAGTTAATGACCTACCAAAGAAATAACAATTCAAGTTAACATCTTAATACACAAAATGCTTATTTCAAGAGATCAAAGACTCCCACATCAAAGAAAATCCATCATCTAAAGTTGGAACTTGGAAAAAAAATAGGAACAGAAAGAGGAAAAACAAAATAGAACAACAACATACCTAGTGGATAAAATGTATACACACTTTACCCAACCTTTATAGAGATAGAAAGACTGTTTTCGAAAGAAAAGCAAAATAGAAAGGAAGAAAAAATTTGAAAGAGGCAAAAGAAAAAAGGGAGAACTTTTGAGGTAAATTGACCTGAATACCAAACAAGTCTTCTAAGTATACTACTAACTATATCCAGCAAAAATCTAATCTTTTTTCTTTATGATTTGCCTTTTAGCAAAATGAACCATGTTGCAAAAATCAGATCTTTTTCTTAATTACTAATGATTATGCCTTATAGCAAAATGAACCATGCAGCAAAAAGCAAATCTTTCTCTTAATTACTTATGATTTTGCCTTCTAGAAAAATGACTCATGTAGCAAAAATTAAATCTTTTTCTTATAATAACTTATGATTTTGCCTTTTAGCAAAATGACCCATGTAGCAAAAATTAAATCTTTTTCTTGTAATTACTTATGATTTTGCTTTTTTAGCAAAATGACCCATGAAGCAAAAATTAAATCTTTTTCTTGTAATTACTTATGATTCTGCCTTTTAGCAAAATGACCCATGCAGCAAAAATCATCTCTTTTTGTTAATTACTTATGATTTTGCCTTTTCTAGCATAATGACCTATGTAGCAAAAACCAAATCTTATTCTTAATTACTTATGATTTTCCTTTTAGCAAGATAACCCATCTAGCAAAAATCAAATAATTTTTCTTAATTAATTAGCATTTTCCTTTTAGCAAAATAACCCATGTAGCAAAACTTAAAATCTTTTTCTCAATTACTTTGCATTTTTCCTTTTAGCAATAGCAAAAGTTTGATCTTTTTTCTTAGTTACTTATGATTTGCCTTTTAGCAAAATAACCCATATAGCAAAAATCAAATCTTTTTTCTCAATTACTTTGCATTTTTCCTTTTAGGAATAGCAAAAGTTTGATCTTTTTTCTTAGTTACTTATGATTTGCCTTTTAGCAAAATAACCCATATAGCAAAAATCAAATCTTTTTTCTCAATTACTTTGCATTTTTCCTTTTAGGAATAGCAAAAGTTTGATCTTTTTTCTTAGTTACTTATGATTTGCCTTTTAGCAAAATAACCCATATAGCAAAAATCAAATCTTTTTCTTAATTACTCATTATTTAGCCTTTTACCAAAATGACCATCAAAGAAAAAGGATCAAGAAACAGTACCAGAATATCAAGATCTTCATGGATGGAGAAATCAGATGCATCAGATAAACGGCTGAGATTTGCAGTAGACCAGTTGAGACTAAGAGTAAGTGAGCCAGTGAACATAGACCAAAAAGCTAGCAAAAGAATTGCAGCCAATACCCACAACTTGTATTTACCTTTACCAAAAACCCCACTAAATCCTTGATCTTTTTTTACACTTGCTGCTGCTGCTGCTGCTGGTGTTGGTACTACAGAAACTGCAGGAACTGTTGTTACTGTACTACTAATTCTTGATTGAGCTTCTTCATCTTTCATTTCTTGGTATATTCTCATGATTTTTCTTATACACAAATGGGAAAAAGATAAGATCTTTATAATCAGAGGTAAGAGTAGAATTTTTTTTTAATTTTTTTTTTTGGAAGGATCAAGAAGATGATGGGTGGATTAAATAGAGGTGATATTAGGATTATTTTTTTTTTAGTTTAAGGAACAGTGTGTGGAAGTGAAGTGAAAAGAAAAATATGAGGTGAGGTGAGGGGAACCACCGACAAGAGTAATGGAGTGGGACCCTGCATTAACAAATTAGTATCCTCACTATGTGGAATTTTTTTTTTAAAAAAAAAAATTGGCTCACATGCATTAGCTATAGAATTGCATAGACCGGAGGGTTTTTCGAAAATAATCTCTCTATCTTTGTGAGATAATGATAAAATCTGAATATAGTTTTTTCTCCCTGGATTCTACTTGTGAAATTTCACTGGATATGTTGTTATTGTGTATGCATTAGCTATAATGAAATTTGAAGAATACTAAAAGAAAAAATTTCATAAATAACTATAGGTTAGAACAAAATATGAAATGTTGTTATTTTTTGAGTACTTATACTTTGCAGGCTCCACTTGTGAAATTTCACTGGGTATGTTGTTATTATTGTAACTCCATAATGAGTACTGTTTTACCCACTTCAGCTCCCCCGAATAGTCCGATTTTTCCTCCATAGCTATAAGGGGCTAAAAGATCTACGACTTTAATTCCTATTTCAAAAATAGATAATTTTACATCCAACTGTATAAAAGGCGGACGCAGATCTATAAATAAGAGACGTTGTACTAGTATCTGCAGTTCCTAAATTATCAACAGGCTCTTCGAGCTCCCCCAATTGGAACACTTATGAGAGCTCCTTTGTCAATCACTTCCATTCCATGTAAATTATATCATATAAATAAATATCATTGATGAGTATTAGCCATCAACAAAATATATATTTAAGTGACAACTGGCGAGTATCAATTTATATGGGCGATTAATATCAATTACATTAGGCGGATCATTATTAATTATCAGTTCTATATTAAAAAAAAGAGTTATATTCTGACGATGAATATCAATAATCAGTTGTATCAATGTATAATTTATCAACAAAAGAATTGTATACCAAAGGTATCAAATATATGAAGCAACAAATATCAGCATTATATCAATTGAAAGCAAATAAAAGTGTTCCATAAATGGCATGTGTAAAATGCATTTGTTGTTGTTTTATCAACAAAGATTATAGTAGAGTGGTAAGTACTTCTTCATTTTTAATCAGATGTCTTAGGTTCGAGTTCCCTTAGGTACAGAGTAGTCTTTGTTAGGGAGGCTTTAGCTCCAATGTGGGACTTTTCAACTTAAATCTAAATATAATTAAATTTTAATGTGAATATCAAACACCGAATAAAAAATATATTTATTATTAAATATAAGTATAACTATATTTCATAAATATTTAAAATTATAATTATATACCTTAAAAATAATATAAGTATTTGTCACTGTCCCATAATTTTCCCATAATAAAACAGGGCAGGTGGGGTTTATTGAATAAAATTGACTTTTTACGCTGTCAATGCCTTTGTGTGGGCTTTCAACGCTTTTGTGGGTCACCTAACAATGAGCCTTTTTGGGAACTACTTAACGTGTTGACGTAATTACGAATTTAATCCACATCTAAAATTTAGAATTTGTAACTTCAAATAACATTTACATATTTATTTATTACTTCCTTCGCTTATTTTAATTGTCAAAATTTTTTTAATTTGATTTTTACTCTTATTTATTATTTTAACAAACTAAGGTAAAAATAAGATAGAACAAATTTTCTTTTCTCATTATATTCTCAATTTATTGTCAACATAATAGATAAATATGTATGAATTCTTATCAATTTACAGAGATAAAACAATAAAACTTATCATATGTGTAATTATCTTTTTAATATATCTAAAAAATTTAATATAATTATTTGTAAAGTATAATTTTTTGAAGAAAGTAATTAAACTCTCATTTTTAGGTAGCTTCACCTTTGTTTTATTTTTTGTGTGTGGTTGGGTTGGGCTGGGGGAGGGCGAAGCAATTTCTTTCTTTTTTTAGTCAGAAGTTTACAAGTTAATTATTTTTCAATGAAAAATCTTTATTAGTGAAGTTTATTCAGCATAAATTGAAATTAATGAGATTAGTAAATTTCAAATGCCCAATATTTATAGGAAATAAAAAATAGTGCTAAAATTGGATTAAAATTAATTATGGAATTGTTAGGTGGACTTGGCAATTGATTTTTCGCATGTGAATGTCTGGTATGGAAATGTGCACCTTTTTTTTCTTTTTGGGGGGTTATTCAAATGTACTTTTAAAAATATTTGTAGAAAATAGTACGTATAATTATAATTTATATCCATCTGGTACTCGTTCAACACGGATATGTGTACAAATAAAGAATTCATGTGGCATAAAATGTCATTTTAAAAATAATATAATTAGCACAACTCATGTCCATCGAAACAAAATCTAGGGATATTTATCCCAAGGTCAAAACATGGCTCAAGTAGATGAATATCATCCTACACTCGAGAGTAACAAGTTCATACCTACATGTTTATCAATAAAATTTTGTTTCTTTGCAAAAAAAAAAAAACCCACCAAAACAATCCCACTATCCACAAAGATTAAAACAAGATTTGCCTACATTTTATTTTTTTCATATTAATTAGTATAATAATGAAAAATATACATGACTCTTCAAGATAGAGGCTTCCATCATCATTCCATTGATGTAATAAAATAATTTCAAGTTGACTATAATAAAGTGAATGTTTCAGAATGAAATTTAATATTAGACTTGTACTCAATTTAATTAACCATATAGTTGTTGATGAAATTTATCTCGAGATAAATTTGTATCATAAATCAAACAAAATATAAATCTAATTTCACACTTAACAAAATATTAGATATCTTACTTTATCTTTCATATCAAATAATAAAAAAAAACTCATAAAATATACATTTTATTTCAAACCTAATCATAAAACATATGATCATATAAGTTACAAATTAAAGTAAAATTCAACACATAACTTCACTATGAAAGTGTACAATCAAGATTAATGTTGATTTAATCTGTCAATTCATTTATTTATGAATATTTTCATACTTTCGTAAGTATGTATAAATTAAATTGTTAGCCTGCCTAAAAATCACAGGTTCGAATAATAAATTAATTTGAAATGAGCCAATAAAAGAGTCATCACTCAACTCTCTCAATTTTACCAAATTTACGTTATGCTATTATTTTAATAATTTATTTATGTGTTAAATTTTTTAAAAATAAATAAAAGTGACAAACTAAATTAACAAGAAAGAGAACTATTTATGTCTCAATTTTACATTTTACCAATTTTTTCTTTGATAAACCAAGTTTTCTAATGGGAAATCAAAAGTTAAAGATACAAACAATTGGCTACAGCCAAAATGTCATTAAGAATTGTTGATATGGAATTCTTAATGATAATTCACAATCAAGACAATTGATTAAATCAAAACTTGTGCATAACTTGTGCACATTTAACCAAACAAAGAAAATTCTTAGCCACAGAGCTGCTCAGAAATTGCAATTAACTAATCATGGATTATCATAAGTCCAGACATAATTTCAGCAACATCATCACTGCAACCAGGTAAAACTAAAAACTTTACACTAATAAATCAAATATATTTGTAATTAATAACAGTAACATTAATAAATCAAATTATTAACCATGAACTTTCAGAGAAATTCCATTAAAGGAAGTTGTGCAGACAATCAACATGGCATCAGTTCAGACCGCCCGTCTGCTTGCATCTCATCATTAAGCTAACAAAATAATTTATTTAAAAAATTAAACAAATTATACTAAACATTCTCAAAAATAATTAATTAAGAGGCATCAGAAAACTAGTTGAGAGTTAATTTTTCTTCAGTTAATTTCAGTGTGTAGTATAAGATTTTGTTTAACATCATCTGCCTCCTCTAAACAATGAAACCAGAAAAAAACAAATTAACAGTGAACAATCTGTAGATCTGAATCTAAGAAATAAATGGCATCAGATAATAAGCGGAGTAAATAATCAACATGATTATTCAGTATTTATAATGAATATCATCATATGCCAATTGATGAAACATGAAATAAAATCATCAGTTTTGGGGGGGGGGGGAATCGAAAACTATAACGACTAACACTCAGTAGATCTGAATCGAAACACAAAATTGGAGTCAGATAATAAGCGGAGTAAATAATCGACATGATTATTCAGTATTTACAGTGAATCATCATCTGCCAAAAGACAAATCATAGATTTAGAAAAAAAATCAATAGAAAATAATTAGGATTTCGGTAGGACCATTTGGCACAAAGGCAATTAGAATAAGAATGCAATGAGCTGGTAAGCCAACCGTTTCAGTATATGCATCACCTTTATCTCCTTGTTCACGTAATCGGTACAAGAAGAGGGTAAATTTGATGCTATAAACACTAAAAACAAACAAATACAATTATATCTATGAACATCTTTTTTGCAGACTGAATTGATGAAGATAAGCAAAATCGTTTGAATAAATTCTACTGAGGAAGGAAAAGCAAATTGATTGAAGAATTACTGGAGAAAATGTTGCTTAAATAGGGGTTTGGACAATGCTAGGGTTTGGAGTATGCGGCGTTTGGCGGAGAAAAATGGCGAAGGACCATTTTTGCCACTGTAATTTTGGAAAAATACATGTGAGCCCTTGTTAATTTTTAATTACCAAAATACCCCAAAACTTTTTTTTTTTGTAATTGAGAAATGGCGGGAAATACACCAATTGTTCTATTTTTTTTTTACTTGAACTATCATTATTTAATGTAAGTTGTATTATAAAACACACTTCAAAGTTGATCAAGATTTGAGTATGAACAAGTAAGTTTTTTAAAATTCTAACTTCAAATCTGTGGCCAAATTTTACTTTTCTTTGCATTAAAAACATAAAACATCATTAATTTGATGAAAAAAAAAACATTAGGGTGATTCTTTCCATTTGTTTTAAAATTGATTGACAGAGTTATTTGATATTTATTGTTGGCTAGAGATAACAGGTATCCTGTGAAATTAGTCAAGATATCCAAAGTTAGCTTGTACACTACACTCCTTGTCTATCATGCACTCGTACTGGAAATCAGTGTAAACATTTTGATTTCCAAATCAATGTGAGCAGCCAGAGGTGGTCGGAGTTGACGTCTTGAAAGCTAAAGCCACAGTAGAAAGTACAAATCTTGATGTCGCCATCGTGCTAAATAAGGATGGTTGTATTGCAAGTAATGAATATTATTTGGTTTAATTTGAAATCAAGTGTCTTTTTTCGATAAATGATCAAAAGAACTACAAGTAATGAATATTACTTGGATTTCAAGAAGAAAGATCTCTTTTGCGATCAAAAAATCCAATTTTTTGGGGGTGGGAATCGCTGATTTCGCTGATTACCCATTGTTTAGTAAATAAGAACAAGAGCTAACAGCCTATCTATTTATATACAAGAACATTTTCACCTTAGCATACAGTTCTATTTTCAGCAAAAGAGCCTCTAGAATCCCATTTTTCATGTCCATTTTCCTTGTTAACATCAGCTGGAGGCAAAAAACAGTCCATTGACAAACCACTTATGTTAAAATCAATCTCTTCGATCTTCCATGTTTCCTCAACTTTTGCTCTATAGTCTAAGTTCTTTCCATATCTATAAATTGTTGCTGCAGTTCTCCCTCTGTGTGCTATGTTGATACCTTCGACGTACCTATAATCTTTAAGAGTTGATTCCATGCTTGTTTCCCAAAAAGTACTGTCATCGTCCTTCGCTGACTTCAATCTTACTAGTTTTGTGTCCTCGAATTGGATGAGATGACCAGAGCGTTGGCTGAAGTAGCCCCATATGGTGTGATGAACAACTTCTGTGTTGGCTGTGCTCTGTGTCTTCAATATGTCTTTGCTAGTCTCAAGTTTTAGTGTAAAGCATTCTTCATCCTTAATTTTCTTTTCTCCAATGCAAACAGCATTCACAAATAAATTGGCTGTTGATCTGGGGTCTAATCCCTGTCGATCAAGAAGAGTTCATAAACAAGACAACAAAGGAATCTAAGCTTTATCAACACTGATAAACTTTCTAGCTTGTGCTGGCAGAAGTACTGGTATATTTAACAATGCAGTTATTGGATGATTTTCATAAGAACACAAAGGAAAGAGAGTGACTTGCAGTTCAAAAAACAAGACATTACATTAGCCCATCCGAGGGATGATAATGAATGTACAAAGAAATTTAATACCATTAAAATTAGAGTTTATGTTCTATGCCTCGACGTTCTAAGAAGTATTAAACAATCAGTCCACTTGGTAATTACAGGTTATGTTTATTGCTCATATACTCCAAAAATGCTTTCGGAAGAAAACATGGGAGCAGAGGCATTTTTGGAGGATCCGAGCAACATAGCTTACACGTAAATCTCTGTGATTAGCGTCAATCAGTAACCCAGTAAAAATGGTTATTAACTTCCTATTACAAGTTAAACTAATTATA
Organism: Solanum virginianum; assembly: GCA_000787875.1. Taxonomy (NCBI): domain Eukaryota; kingdom Viridiplantae; phylum Streptophyta; class Magnoliopsida; order Solanales; family Solanaceae; genus Solanum; species Solanum virginianum. Next base: position 5,944 of record DF364349.1, on the reverse strand, counting down.
CTGTCAATGCATATAACTTTAATCCTTAAAGTCACGTCACTCAGGCCTAAAAAACCACTGAAGATAAAGGGAGTACCTGAAAGAACCTCCTGAGTGGTCTTGGAGGACCTTTTGAAGGATTAGAATTGGTGGAAGAGTGACTCCAAGCTACTATACCATTACTACCAGCACTTACCTTGCAATCGGATACAACAAATTCTAGGAACCATAGATCAGGGTTCTTTTGCCAAAGAACAAATCCTCCGTCCTCACAAGTCCGTTTGGAGTTCATTCGGTTACCACTTTGCTGAATGTCTGACATTGCCATCTGAAATTGACCCACCGCATACATGCTATTGATTGAATTTAACGCAGCCTGCCCTCCGCTAGCTGCCATATATTGTTGTACAATGTATTTTGCAGAAGAAACCTTCTGATGTCCACAATATTAGAAGGGTTTCAGTATGTTATTTGTGAGAGAAATTTAAACAAAATCTATTAGGTAAGATATTGCGACATTTGATACATCATTTATCTTGATCTGTTTTTCATCATACCGTTGAAAATATAACTAAGTAAATAAAGTGTGTTCTTTGTAACAATTTAAGCTTTTAGATGGTCACACACTTCAACATGGTATTAGAGCAGACATAGGTCCTAGGATTGTGTCTCGACACCAATATTACCAGAAAGAATCTCCAAGTGTTTGGCACATGAAGAAAAATCAAGCATACGTGTGAGGAGACCGGAGAATGAACCTTAGGCACCAGTGTACAATGAAGTTGCTACTTATTAGCAGTGGAGGAGCCATATGTATTCATTTTTGTGTACATATACTATAGATTGGCTTCCCTTGTTTCTTTGCGAGTTTACTCCTTCATAATTTGACATCCCCTTAATGAAAACACAAACTCTGACACAGCTAATTAGAAACAAAGAATTTGGAACTGGACATTGATTAACTTGTTGGGTAGCAAACTCCTTCCACATCGGTGGAAGAGCAGAAGTAGAACATATTTTAAATAGGTTCAACCCAATTCATTAGTATGAGGCCTTTTGGGAGATGTCCAAAAACAAATATGTGAGGCTTTGGCCCAAAGCGGACAATATTATACTAATGCGGGGTTGGGGTGTGAGTACGCGCAGTCCACAAGTGGTATCAGAGCTTGTATGATGCCCAAAAACAAATCCGTGAGGGCGTGTATGATGAGTTTCATAATGATAACCAACGGTGTCCAACACCGAACGAGGAAGCCTAACAATGGGATTTCAAAAGAATCTCACCACCTATAATCTGAAGTCATGACCTAAAACAATCTTTGGACCACATTTGTTTCTACACTAGAATCTTTGCTTGTCTCATGAGAATTGAGCAATTCATATATATGTCAAAAAATTACTTTTTGTACCCCATTTGCACAACATAATTTGCAGCCGTGTCCTGGTCACCAAAGAAGGTGCTAGATTCATAATAATAATAGAGCCAGATATATATATATAGAGAGGATTCATAAAATCGACGCAGAGGTGATTGATTGATATAACAATACTAACATTCTCATTCATGAATCAATTTCAAAAATATTCAGACTTTGTCAAATTCTATTTCCCATTTGAGAAAATATTATTTTGTCCAATACAAATATCCCAAAAGGAGAGATCTTGCGCAACTGTAAAATTGTTTCAGTGTGACCATAGGTCAATAACAATATACCTAATGTAATGTCATTAATAGGATCTTAGAAGGGTCGAATGCATACAGACGTTATTACTACCTATAGAGATAGAAAGATTGAATATATACAAACGTTATTTCTACCTATAGAGATAGAAAGGTTGAATGTATACAAACGTTATTCCTACCTATAGAGATAGAAAGGTTGATATAATAATGTGAAATGAAGAGTAGTACAAAATATACCGAGGAAACAACACTAACGACAACAAAATTATCATGCGGCCTATAGGTAACAAGTTCAAAACGTGAAACTACTAATTTTAATTGAGGTAGACTGCCTACATCACACGGAATATTTCATTTTTTAAAACAAAATTATTACTTCAAATATCCGAAAAACCAAAAACAGGAAGGAGGGTTGTACAGATCAACTCACAATGCAACCATCTGTAACAGGCAAGCTAACAGCATGATCCAATTGAACCTGAAAAGGTATAAGAGCAGATCCAACAATTTTCAATAAGAACATAAATTGATCATTGTTTCCAGAAGAAACCGCCTTCGATCGACCAGGCAATTTATCAGCTCGCATTAGATGTAGCATATTCTTCCATCTGATTGCTGCACCGCTGCAACCCGTTTTGCTAAACATTTCTTCTGGAAGAGGAACCTCCAATACTGTATCCAATCCAGCTTCTTTGTCCAAATTAGGGTTCAATTTTCTCATGGTGTAAAAAGTACAACAATATTCTTCAAACAAAAATATGGGAAATGGAAAATAAGAAAAAAAAATTAATTGTTGGAAAGATTTGTTCATGGAAATTAAGAAAATGAGGTTTATTTGTTTTCTCCTTTGAAAGAGGATTTGAATGGAGCAAATGATTTTGAGAGAAATGGATATTTCTCTGCCTCCTGAGGTGTTTCTTTGGTAGTTGGTATTGTGTGGGTATGATTTTGGCGGAAATAGTATTCTTATTATTTTTTTAAAAAAATATTTTTCAATTTTCTCATGTCCCTCTGGTAAAACTTTTTGCAAAACATTTTCTTTAAGAAAACAAGTTTCTTAAGATAACTTTCTTAATGAAAGTAGGAAAATCAAATTCCGCAAATGACATTTTATATTAATTGTGTTCTCTTCATACTCCAACACATCTCATCTTCATCCTAACAGTACTTCCAGGTAGCCCACCTATTCACAACCCCATACTCTCGCCCGTATCTTTTATAATATATATTTAAATTAAATATAAATACTTTTAGAATAATAATTTTTATTTACGTAAAGTAAAAAATTGTTTAATTTTTCAAAATATAAAATATTTTTCTTCCTACCGAACATATCCTTATTTACAGTATTATACCTAACACTGTCGTTTTCATATGACCAAATTTATGGTATTGGGCAACAAGGAATTCTTCAATGCACGGCTGGATACATAGTATGATTTTGTTCAACGTAAAACCTATGTCAGATGGCTAATTGACGACCTTTTATATATCTAAAAAAATGAAGCAAGAAAAATAAATAAATAAATAAATATATATATATTGATATAAATATTGGAACTTGCTGGCAATAGTTGACGAATTTGCATTTATATTAGGGAAAAATCTATAATGTATTTGGTACGAGAAAAGTTATTTTTTGTAGAAAATACTTTTTGATGTTTTGTTAATGTTAGTGATTGAAAAGTGTTTCTCGAGAGAAGACATACTTATAGAAAAATTAATAATAATATTAGTAATGAGGAGATTGTTCTAACAAAGAATTTGAATCTATAAAATACTCAAATAATAATGTTTGAATGTTAGGTGAAACGAGTAACATGAAGTTAAAAGTATAATTTTATGCTTAATCTGATAAAAAATATCTTTCAGAAAAAATATATTTTTTTTCATAATAAATCAAAGAAATTATCTCTCAATTAAATACGAAAATCTACGCTCTTCACTAGCACATAATTAGAACTAAAAAGAAAATACTTAAAAATTATTTCTGAATACATTTTAAATAAAAAATAAATATTTAAGTTGTCCTAAAACTAGTCATCCCACCTAATTCTCCATGGATTGTCATGATAGTTGAATCCAAATTATCATGAAAAAACAAAAGATAAATACAAGCAAAAAGAAAATCTTTGATGTCACACTCAAGAAACAATACATAAAAAATGTTTTTGAGACCATTTCCTCTACTCTAGTATGATCTCAAGGGAATTTCTATGTTGCTTTCGAATTACATTAGCTCATTTAGATTTGGTCAGTCAACAACAACAATAACAATAATATACCCAGTGAAATCCCACAAGTGGGGTCTGGGGAGGGTAGAATGTACGCAGACCTTACCACTATCTAAGTAGAGAGATTGGTTCCTGAAACCCTCATCTCAAAACTCATACGCAGAAAGGACTAAATATGACCAGAAGTAAAAGAAAGCACATGACAAGATCTAACCCTATTAACCAATTATCCTACTATTCTAATTCGCGACCTCCACTTCTTTCTATCTAGGGTCACAAAACTTTTAATATAAGGCAAAAAATAGTTTTATTAAAAAAGTCTATACCGTCCAAGTAAATATTATTTATTTTACATGGTTAAGTCAGATATCTACATATTATAAACTTTCTTGAAATGCGAGATTTGAATTCTTAAAAATAAAATAAGTTACCTGCTACAACAGATAAAGATGACTCGATGGTATAAAATTATTTATATTAACGATACATATTAGTTATCACTTAAATAAATACTTCTGTTAATAGATTAGCCTACTGCCAGCTGCCCAAAGCCGGCCATATCTCCTCTATTTTCTTATATAAAACAACATCAAATTCTTGAACTCCAAACTCACAGTGTAGCTAATCGGTACTGAACATTCCGCCTATAATATTTGCACAAATGCCCGTAGTAATAACATATTTTGGTTCAGACATTCCACTAGCAATTTTCTTGATACTTTTTACTATTTTGTTGTAGTTACTGTTGATCTTTATTTTTCCTGTATAGTTTGTCTTCTTTCTTTTTCCATCTTCTCCTTAAAT
>DF364350.1:1099-23364 GCA_000787875.1 Solanum virginianum | reverse complement strand
TTTCGTAAAATCAGATTCATATTTTCTAGTTGATATATTTAAATTGAATAAGTTTTGATAATAACTAAAACAAGAACATACGTACTAATAAATTACGACTATCAACAATAACAAATTTTCAAGAGAAAAACTACTATAAAATAAAGTTGGAATAATAAAATCTCGTTAATGAATTTGATAAGTTGATATAATAATATTAAAATAGTGTTGAGTTCCTTTAATATAGTGATTGCTTGTGCCTTGTTGCACCTCTTGAAATTTTGAAAGACACCAAAAAATAATTCTTTTGTAACTTGTGAGGAAAAAAGAACTTGTGAGAAATAGTATATTAAAAGTTTTTGTAAGAGAAAGTTCAATATCGAAATTAAAAATAATAAAATAATAAAATAAAAAGATGAGCACAAGATAAATAATAATATAGGATCAAATTATTAAGAGATTTTAAGGATTTACGATTTTCCACATGTTAGTCCCATAAATTATACCATTTCCTTAGAAAAGTAAGGAAAACTAACGACTTTTTTCAAAAAATTTTTTTACGTGATTTGTTTTTAAATTTGAAAATACACATAATTTTTTTGTTTAATAATATCTATACATAGTTCTTTTTAAAAAAATGAAATCTCCAAAATTATGTGATCTAAAGCAATGACTTTAATGACCTACTGACTAAAGCAGCCTTGAATTATTATGTATCCGTTTCCGACAAACTGGGGCCAGTTATTAAGGATATCATGATTTGGCGAGTCTTACGTTTTGACATCCTACCGCAACTAGTAGCAAACTTATTTTGCCCTAAGGGGTGACACCTATTCTTCAAAAAAAACCACATTGTTTTACAAGGTCAAAATTTTAATTCTAAGTAAATATACTTATATTGACTTTCCTTATTGTTTTTGTTTATAGTTTTTTTTTATATATATTGTTAAACCCTTAAAATAAAACTATTAATTTTACCACTGATCAACAATCGTATCTTTTTATCGGCAATACAAGTAAGCACACATAATTGTTTCATTGTATTTCTTAAATTCCGTCTAGCAAGAAATTACTTACCAATTAAATTTTAAATTAGCCAAACAAAAAATATCTCGTGGACCACACATGTTACATGTATTTTCTTTTGCTTTTAAGCATTTGACCCATGAAATTTTGATCTGTATTATAACCTAATCCAATAAACCCATAACAAAAAAGGTAGCATATGTCATTCCCATTTTCATTTTGAATTCCCTTTCACCAAAAGTAGTGTGGGTTCATTTATACAATAAACACAATTTCATTTTCTAGTGCGCAAGTTGAGTGAATATTTTACGTTAGGTGCTACGGATATTCCCCACGTAAATGTATTATGTATGAAACCAATAAACCACCATGGATAAAGAATTTTAAAGCTATTAAAGAAAAGTAAGTTTGAACAAGTAAAATTGTATCTTTTTCTTCATTTTTGTTCTATTTTTTTGTTTCCTTTTCTTTTAAAAAGGGTGTATGGTTGGAAAAGCATCACCGCTAAACATAAATAATGTCATGTTTGTGTTTTTTTTATATTTTGCTACCACTGTATATATTTTTTGTGGACCCTTACATCAATATATCGGATTTAATATTAATCAATTTGCAAGGTTGAGGTTTATATATCCATGGGTATAAATGACGTATCCTGATATGCAAATTATTAACCCAAATTAGAATTGATCTAAACTACTGCTTTTCCTTCAATCAAATGACTGAATTCATTTTGGTCAAACAAAATAATAGCAAAATATTAACAAGCGCAAACAATAAATTTTCCTGCTTGTGAAAGAATGGACAGAATTCTAGAACTCCTCAAAATTGAGAGCTAAAAATACTTAATTTTGTATCAGAATGTACTGTATATTAACGTACGTTTCTTTTTCTTTTATTCACTTTTGGTGGGGTAAGATGACGGCATAATAAAGTAGTAATAATTGTCGAATCAATCGGTGCAGATAGAATAGACAGGTGAACAACCTGAGATAATAAGATAGAGAAATTTATTTACATTATTTGGGATACTATTCATAATGTATCATAGTATATTATATTGTGTTATATTTTATCGTACACTATTATTCTAATGAATGCAATATTTAAATAAATTATATTATTTTCTGTTATTACATAATACACATATTCATAATTTGAATAATAAATCTACATTAAACTATAAGGTACAGGTAGAGCTACTATGAATAGGGTGGGTAAATGATGAAATAGAACTTTAAATAATAAGACAATATGAGAAGAATATATTAAGAAAACTATGTGATTACATGAGATCGATCATTACACAAAAAAATCTTTTCATTGTTACCTAACGATGAACTTATAATATAATATAATTTAATTAACAATCAAAATAAATATTGTATATTCCAAAACAAGTAACAACCATCCAATCAAGGCGAAGGCGTATGTTGTCAAAGATAATAAGGTGGTTTTCTCTATTTAATTTAATGGTAGGTCACTTCCCCATATAGAGAAAAGGTACGAGTACCAATTAAGTGTTTCTGAGTGTGCACGTTTTTTGTTTCAAAAAGAAAAAAAAATGAACATATTTCGCTTCCTTTCTTCACCTCTAAGTTTATTAAGATGAAAGAAAGGCACAAGTATCAGATTGTAACCTGATTTAATAGTGTTAGAAGTACATATACAAGTGCTGCATTTCAATTTTCCACTCAAGAATCTCAAGTTTATAAGTGCAAGTAGTCTCCAAATTTGGAAAGGTATTAGTCACTACGATTCAATTTGAGTAACTGAGCATACATATAAAACTTGCAAACGAGAGAAATCCTAAGAATATCCACTACACTCCTTAAACTGCTCGACTCCACTTGTAGGATTACACTGGGTATGTTTATTGTACCACTTTTTCAAAACCAAGGTATTGTTAGAACTTAGAACCATATGGTGTCGTATGTTATAGGTTACCTAGAAATTAGTGTTCATCATTATATGTGGCTGGCAGTGCTGGTTAGAGATTTATAAGGGAACAGAGTATCAAAAGCTGAAGATTCAGGGGTCTCACCAAAATTGTTTGTGAAATATCCAAAGCTAAATCCAGCAGGCCCCAGGGATGATCATTTTTCATAAAGCAGAATTAAGTGAGAGTACTGTGAGAGACCTGTGAGAAAATGATAAAATTAGGATAATAGCCAAAGAACTTCTTTCAGTAGTTGGTAGGAACTTCTAGGAAATGTCTGAAATGTGTCACTATCTTCTCCCAACTAATCTCTGCATTATTGCATTTGCAGTGAATTCAAAAAAAGAAATTAAAAAACATCAGTCCAATTGAGAGCCGAGAGTCAAATGGCTCCACGTCGTCAACTTTATAGACCTACAGCACAAACAGAAATTGGGAAATGGTTATAAGCCGATCATCCTGTCATAAAGTATTTAAATGTAAAGCTTGAAAGCATAACACAGATAACAAGTTTTTTCCAATATTTGGGGGGAAATGAAGGCGGCATTGGACCAAGACGTATATTCATACAGGAAATTTAGCCAAAAATCACAATGATTGAACGCCTACTTTACAAGGAGTGGTCAAAATTAAGGTGAAACTACAAAATTGTCTATAAGATCACCTGTAAATATAAATCATAAGCTTCTGGGAGTAGTTTCTAACTCCAGCACCAAATATAGCCACCAGGTTGGCATGGAAAGGAAAGGAAGACGGAGAATCAATATTTAAATGGCTTTGATTTTTTTGGCCACATCTAGTGCACTATGGTTCGGTGTCAGCACAACATATGCTTTCTTAGTCCCATCAGGCATGATTGATGTATTTATTTTCTTCATTTCAATCTTAAACAGCTTCTTTACAGCATCCCTTATGCTTTTCTTGTCAGCGTCTTTATGAACAACAAAAACCAAAGTATTGTGACGTAATATATTCCCCATTGTAGACTCAGTTTTCAGAGGATACTGGATGACTTGGTAATATTCGATTTTGTTCCTCAGTGATGCACTATTGTTGAGACGCTTGGGATTTCTTTCCATTCTCAACATCTTCTTTCGTTCACATGAGACTGAATTTTGGATATTTAATACATGACTATTGGCTGATTCATCTGATTTCACTTTAATGGCATATTCTAGCTTTTGTTTCTTGGCATCTCCCTCTTTGTGACCGTCAACTTCACAAAATACAGGACACAGAAACCTTGGTAGAAACTGAGAACGTCTAGCACTGAAGCTTGTCAGCATTTCCTGATTTAAAAATAGGATCAGAAAACCAAGTTTCCTTATAGTGCAACTGATGTTGCAAACTAAACCTGTTTTCTAGTTCTTGACAGTGATGCTAGCAACATTAAAAAATGACGGATCACATAGCATAGATCAACTGTCACTTCCATCAGCAAAAAACATTGTAGGAACATAATCTTCCATTTGCAGTTTACCTTTTTATTTGTTACCTTAGGTAAAAAGGAGGTGAGGACCACGAATCATGAGAGAAATCTCAATAACATTCAAGCATCTTGCCACATTTCCTTATAGATAACTGCATATTTAGACTTCCGATACACTCAATTTGAAAAGCCTTGAAGTATCTTATTCATGTCATTCAACAACAGGAGTAAAATAATGAGAATAAAAATAAAATAACATTTTAAGTATATATTGTCACAGTAACAATAGAAAATAGACAGTGGAAAATGTGAATGTTTGGTTGGTTTGGGGCGGGTGTTAGAACATTTAGACGTAGACCTAATTACATCGCTTATCCTCTTACACAGAATATCCACTACACTCCTTAAACCGCTTATCCTCTTACACTCTATCCTTGTGAATTCAGATACATTTCTATCAGCATAAAATTGGTTTAGGCAACAGCCTAGAATTGCTGGTACAAAACCCAAAACATCGTCCAAGGTTCTATTATCCTAACAATGAGGTGTCTGTAACCATGTTAGGTGTCTGTAACCAACAAACAAGATGCTAATACAATTCTAATTATAACAATAAACACTAGATGATCAAACTATCCTAGTGTGAAGAACTCAAAGTAAATTAAATCCACATTAGATCCACCAGCCACCTGTACCAAAGACTAAAAAGGTAGTGGGGCACAAACATATATCTGAGGATAAGACATTACGAATTTCAGAAATTTACCAACAAAAAAGTCATAATCCTTCTGTCTCAACATATATGACACATCTTCTGTTATGGGACTACCCAAAATGTTTTACACCATTCAATTGAAAAATATTAATCTACACAACTGTCAGAGCTTTCAAGAAACAAAATATCTCATCTTTGATGTAGTGTTTTTTTCTATAAAATTAACTTTTCAACCATTATTTTAATTTGTTTTTTTTTTTGTTGGTGAAGATTAATAGAAGTCAATTTATCATCTTCAACATTTTGTCAAGTCAAGCACCATCATATTAACGAAACAAAGGGTATATTTCAAACTCCATTAAACACTTTTTCACCAGAAACTCAGATAGGAATATTTAACTTCAATAAACATTTTTGCAACAGAAGTTAACATATGAAAAAGAAAAATAAGGACATCATTCACAGTATGCAAATATGATAACGCACACCTTGTGAACTTCACAGTGACTCAGTAGTAAAGTTAATTGGAACTTCTGCATAATGCAAACTCTGTTGCCAAGCATCTAAGCCAAATGTCTGCCAAAACAACACAGTATATTGGGGGAGCGAGTATTCCACATAGGAATACATGTCAAAAGTATATAGCAATCACTGACTCTATAATCATGCCAGTCTATGACTCTATAATCATGCCAGTCTATATTAACTTGGGTATAATCCCATTGTAAATCCAACAAAGCACAGATTCCTTTTAAACAATCAATAGTTAAAGCAAGCACTTTAATCCAGATAGTCAAAGCAAAGCACTTCAATCCTGAAACTGCAAACTTCACTTTCTCCTAATTTAAAACAGGAGATAGAAGTTAATAGTGATAGCTACATTTCCATCCTAACTCAATTTCAAATAACTTTATAACCTTGACTCATACGAACGGTCAACGGATGTATGTATTGTGCTCTGGTAATTTATGAGAGGACGAGAATGAGAATGTCAACATTATTAGTGAATGGTAAAGCAAATAGGGGGAAAAAAATGGACACATCTAGGTGATCATCCAAAAAGAAAGAAAAGAACATATGTTTTCTGAGGCATACAGCAGACTCATTTTTTGATGATTAACAAAACTTTCTTCTTCTTCTTCCCTTTTGATAAAAAGTATTGCGTCCAAATACATTTTCCACGATACTTTAATAAGAAAAAGTTGATATTCTGAAGAATGGCAGTATATCCAATGGAAACATCAGAGCATAGCTACATTCAACGCTGAGTAAACATCAAAAACAGAGGAGTTGACATGAAATATGGATTGTTATTTGAGCTCAAAATAATTGACCACAAGAATTAAAAATCATAAAATCACAGAGAAGGAGTTTCTGAATTATACCCAATTCTTCAAACATTTCATCTAGCAGTTCTCTTATTTCAAGTATTTTTTTTCTTGGGAACAAACATAAGATATTTGAGTTGAGTTGAACAACCGAAATTTGTTTACTATTGTAAGAAGGAAAAAAGAAGAAATGAACTTGAACTTATGACATATTACGGTTTTACACAATGATGATTCCCAATCGTTCTATCATTCTCAATATTTGAAGGTCATATCAGGTCCCTTTTTTTTAGTTCTTTTAACAACCAGAACATGATGATTCTCTTTTGTCTCAGGAAATTAAGGCCTGAAGATTGAGCGCCCTGATGGCCCAAACCAGAACAGCTCTTTAACTCTAGATATCTGTCTTGTCAACGATGGTGCCTTTACCATTTCATGAACTTGTATAAATCCTACTAGCTATTTGCTACACAATTAAGATCAGACCAACATTCCATGTTAAAGAGCTAGATCGTAAGTCATTGGAATAACATTAGTCTTGACGGAAATACTAAATCCAAGCAATATGCATTATAATTGAAGAAAGCACTAAACTGGAGCAAAATGTAAAGCTGGACTTGGAGCTAGTTCTTACATCACAGAGGAATGCATAGATACTTTACAAAAGGATCAAAACTAGCATAACAAAAAACCTATATAGCTTGAATTTTCACTTCCAATACAGCACCCTGGTAAGATTCTTCAAAAGTTCACTATTTTTAAGAATCACACACACATCTGTTGATATATTTTAAAACTCCGAGCAACATAGCAAAAGATAAAACCGAAACTAAAAAGTATTCCCACTTAAAAATTGTGTTTGCAAGCAGTGATTCAACAAATAGAAGATTACGATATATATCTATATATATACATCTTCCAAATAAGTATCTAGAAATTACACAAAACTACTAGTGAAAAATATAACATGTATATATGTCTGCTTGGAACTGGAAAGGGAAAAAACTCACATCGCTGGTCCGACGGAAATTACCGAGAAAAGAACAGAGCTTTATAGAGGAAGAAAACTCATGAAAGGGAACAACAGCGAAAGAAAACGTGGCCCCGGTGAATGATGCTGAATACCGGAATATTTGATCCTTGCGCCGGCTGGAACAAAAAATAGCCACCGGAGATGCTATCGCAGCAGCCATTGGACTTGGGCGGCGCCACCAACAACAGAGCAACGAGTAAATCCAGAATAAAAAAATATTAGGGTTTTGGAGAAGAGGAATCGAGAAGGAAACAAGCTTTCTCGTTGGCGCAAGCTGAAGATCGCACGAGGCACTACGCTCGAGAGAGGGTGATTCGCAAATATTCTGCCTTTAAATATTATTGCATTCTGGTCCCTGTATTTGTATATTATGTGTGTGTTAAAACTTTTAATTGTCAAATTATGACACTAAAATAATTACTCTATTAGCATACTAAGTTACTATTTTATCCATATTATGATAGGGTTTGATACATATTTACTCATTATACTTTTTATGGATATTAACTCATAACAATAAATTGAGAATATAATAGAAAAAAATTTATCTTACCTTGATTTATCAAAAACAATAAGTAAAAATGAAAAAATCAAATTAAAAATAAACAGAGGTAGTGTGTAATTTTGTACCTCTACCAGTTAACAAACTTTGAAGTAACCATCTGTGTGGAACAAGAAATAGCTACGCACTATCGAAAACCACACAACAGTCATAATTTAGTGAATTTACCTATACCCTTTCCAGTAGCTCTCATTTTTTCACTCTTTCATGATTCGAATTTACAATATTATGGGTATTTAATATTTGACCAATTCTATCGTATCCTCTTGATTCAACCTTCAATTACTATTTTTTTTCCTTATTACACCATTCCTTATACAAAAATAAATAAATAAATATGTATTTCACTTAAGTTTATTTTAACAAATCAAGAGAGTTTTATTATCATCTTCATATTATCTTAGTATGTATTAAATAACTATGTAAACTGTAGTGATAGTCCAATTTAGAGTTCCAGAATGTACTCCCTATTCGTTTGTTACAACAGTAACAATTTAATTCAATTAAAAGCAGTGGCTCGGCCACATTATTGTTCAGGATGGCCAATTGGATTCTAAGAGTTTGAATCGACTAGCTAGTCACTTCTAAAATAAGAGATAACAAAAGACCAGCTAGTTGTTGTTGTATTACTGCAGGGTTAAGAAATAATAGACCATCAAGTAGCTAGACCAGATGTTGATTACACATATACCATAATATAAAACAAACACATGCACATATACCACATGAAAAATATACTAAGAACGAATCAATCAGCTCTAAAATGGACATATAGCTAGCTAGCTTGGACAAAATATATTATAGGATTCATTGATCGATCATATATAAATTAGGACACACAATATAGTTTTGACCTGAGTAACGATATAAAAATCAATCATCGTTGGCGCTCGTCAGGGGTGTGTATCTCCCTCTATGTCTAGATCCAGGGATAGGAGGAAGATTTGATAATTTCACAAAGTTACCAACTTTCACTTCATCTAAAGACTGCTTGCAAGAAAAGATACAGAAATAATTGCTCTTCTTTGATCCCTTTGACGATCCACTATTATTAGAAGGCCTTTTGGTGTTGTTTCTTTTTGTGCACTCAATTAACGCGGCAATAAAAGGATCATCACGTAGCGAAGAGCTTTTCTCAATTATTGGAGGCCGAAAGGCTGCGGATGGAGGCGGAGGCAGAATCTTTTCCCCCTTGAAATGATAACTAGAGGAAGAGAAATTTTCGTGCCGCATGAAATATTTAGACACGCCAGGTGAATCTTCCCATGAAAATGCTACACTACTTCTTCTTCTTGTATCAAGTATTCCTTGACTCATTTTTTTTCTTATGTATGTTTGGCATAAAGTGATCATCTTGGCTTTTAACTTCACCAGAATAGCTTAGCTAACACACTAACACCGACTTCCTTGTAAGGACCAACAGTTGAAACAACATCAAGAAAAAGAATATTTTGCTTGCAGAAGAATTTAAGAGGCCCTTAATTAGTTCAATCATTAATGGAATAATTTGTAGCCTACTTTGTTATTTGCTTTACTTCTACATAATACCCTTTATCATCAAGAAAAAATTGAAATTTCCGAAATCAACAAAGTTTTTTCTTGACTGAAATTTGTATATATATTTTTTAAGTTGTTAATTATCGTATTTTTTACATAGTTTTTAAATAAATAAATTTTATTTTTAAAAAACTAAACCTTCTATGTTCAAATTCGCAATCGAAATTTAAGAGTTTAAATCTCAAAATTTCGAAAAAGTATGAATTTTTGTTGTCATTATCTGTTTGTAGTGTCAGCAATAATATTTTTCTTGACCAGGACCATCTCTGTATTGTTCAAGGACTACTTGTTGACAACATCTGCATCACAAGAAACAGATTAAGGTAAAACGTCACCATCTTTTTTGTTTCTCCAATACATGATCACATTTGATCAAGACATATATATTTAGGTAAGATGGATGATGTTCTTCTTGACATTTTCTTGTAATAATGATTACTTTAAACTACTCTTATGGTCTCAAAACAGATAAGGGTTCTTCGATACGGCTGTAACACATTAACTTAATTAATTTTCAGTAAGAATCTGACGTATTAATAATACTATGACTTCTTAAAAGTCATGTATCATTAATTCTTTAGATATAGTTGTATATTATTAATTCTTTAGACATACTCCCTCCGTTTCATTTCAGTTATCATGATAAGGTCTTGTACAATCCTTAAGAAAAAATTAATTAGAAGTGTCGTTTGATTAATATTAAAAAATTTATTTTTAATATACATGACAATTAAAATGGAATGAAGGAGTATATAGTACTCACAATTACGCCTCCATTTATATGAATTCGAATATACAGTCTTCAAATTTTTCAAAATAAAATTTTTATGTTCGTAAATTATATATATAAAAAACACAACATATTAACAATATTTAAGAAAAGTGCAGTCCTTACGAACCTCTTTGACTCTCCAACTGATAAATTCGTCTTACAAAATGGAAAGGAGGATTATAATTTTATTTTATTTTTTTCCCGTCCGGTGTCAAAAGTACGTGGAGCTGTAACTAAATTCGGATCGTGCACTGCAGGACCTATTTTGGGGTTGGCGCTTCTATTCCCAGGACTTGAATCCGAGATCTCTGATTAAGGGTGAAGCACTCCCACCAATATATCACAACTCATATTGGTAATTATAATTTGTTCATTAAAAGCATCTAAGAATGTAAAGAATCATAATTAGATCAAATTAATTTGATACATGAAAAGCCTGATATAAAATGTGAAAGAGGGAGTAGAAAATGTTTGTTATTTCAAATCACATCTCATTACATGTTTTCTTTTTGTTTAAGAATTTGATACCAAGAAATTATTGATTCGCCTGATTAATTTATAATTTTATATCTACATAGAAAAAGCTCATTAAAAATAAAAAGTAAAATCATCTCATTCACCATCAAGTGCTTTTATTTTTTAAAAAAAAGAGAGAATGATATTTTACCTTCTCAATTAACATCATCTAGTTAATTTAAGTAGACAATAACTTGAAAAAGAGAATATATCTTTAGTTCCTTAGAGTTGAGGCTTCCCTAGAGTTGGTGAACTTTTAATCTTGTTTTTATTTACCTAACATAATAACTATTTTTGTGACCTTTTTTTAATATTGTATGGTTTGGTAACAACTACTCAAGTGAAATCACAAGCAGATATAAAAACATGTGTATGTAAAACAGTGAAAGGTAATGGTTAAACTGGCAATCGTACGTTAAATTGCGCCTTAAGCAAGCAGTTTGGTCATAGGTACCAAGTCGAATATATTAACTTGGTCCGTAAAATGAGTTTTGGTACCACCACGAAACAAAATTTACAGCATGTCGTCTCTTTTATTATAGAGTTTTAAGAGATTATCAAGACTAATTGTGGGCATGAACAGACGTAAATCGAGAATTTGAGTTATGATTTTTTGTATAAGAAAAAATTGCTTAAGAATGGTGGAAAGGGTGTGAAAGAGGTTTTGAAGGATAATTATATTTCTTAATCATACTAATACATGTATTAAAATTTTTTACGTTGTTGATATCATGATTTATCATGTATAAGCTATAGTACATAATATAATACCAACTTGACCGTATAATCGATGCACATTTTAGTTGTAAATAGATGGAGCAAATATCCTCAACAAGATATTAATAACGCACAAACTAATGTATATTATTTTTTGAATGCATCTTACGAAACAATCTCTTCGTCCACTCCATTTTCGATGTAATAATGTTTCATTATTTGTTGATACTAAAGCTCAATATTTTCAAAAGTAGATAGTTGTAAACTTATTTAGAGAATATTTAGTAGTAATATTTTTTTCTCAAAATTTTCCATTTCTCTTTCCAAGCAAAATCCATAATACAATTAAAAAAACATTTATTTCAACTCAATTTAATACTCTCTTTCCTCTTCAGCGAAATATTGTCCATACTACCCATTTTAGAACTTCATATCTAGTCCATATACTTAAGCCCAACTGATCCCCACATGTTCAAGCCCAAATCCGGTCGACCCTTTTAGATTGAAGGCTAGGGTTTTCTGTGTGTATAAAATGTCTTTCTTCTACTTCTTACTGCATTTTGAGGCGGTGAAGACAAAAATGCATTCCTGAGATAATTGATGACTCCTGTGCGTGTCGTCTGAGCCTCTCCTCTTTTCATTATTTTTCTCCCATTATTCTTAAGCTTTTTTTTTTTTGAGGAGGCGATGAAGAAAGAAATCATTTCTCGATGCTGATATAACGATATTAACGTTATATTCTATTTTGATGACCTATTTGTGCGTGTCTGAGCCTCTATTTCATCATTTTTTGCTTTTTGCTATAAACTATTTTTCTACAGTAGCAAAAGTTCCTTGTTCCTTTTTCAGGAAGATGGATGGATCATCATTAATGTTCTGAATTAAGCTTGAGACAAACTATGGATTGAGTTTCCTTAATCATATGTGGAAGATTTGAATCTGATTCATTAAAAGTTGTAAAAGATAGGGCATGACTCGGAGACTATTTGAACTTGGCATTCAAAAGACCTAATCTAATAATAGTAAAAGTATTGGCAATCATAGCAGCAGATCACTAATTGGAGGCTTTGGATTTATTTTTGCTGTGACATTCTTCAAAGATGAACAAACAATTGGTGTTATTTTCTATTATTTCATCGAAACTTAGCAGCTTAGTTCCAGAAAATCTCGTTTAATTATAGCATGGAAGAAGTCGTTTAAGCAGCAATAGGAAATGTATCAGCCCACCTCCAATTCAGATACTTTCAGAACCAGCCTTTTCTTTCTGGTAAATTAGTAGGCACGTTCGAAGCTTTTGACGAGTTCGAAAAGGACAAGAAATCAAAGAAGCAAGGCTAGTGAACATATTTAAGACCACCTTCATTATGCAGTATAAACTAATTAAGAAGCCTTTAGTCTGGAACTGCAATTTCAAATATGCAAATACTAACTTCTAATTTTTATATAAACCAAACCTCAAAGAAGAAAAATCTTAAGAAAACGAGAGTTCCACATTAATTTTACAGGAAGAAACAAAGTAACAATCATGAATACATTGAGTTCTCCGGGAGGATAATCTAACATCAAATGTCTGTTTAAGTTGCAACAAGACATACTTATCGAAAGTATCTGCTTTGATTAAAAGAAAAAGAGAGAGAACCATCAAGGTAACTTTGTACCATTTGGAACCAGTCGAGCACACACTGGTTACTGCCTGTTCTCAATCGTTACGAGACCTACAACAAAGGAATACACAAGGAACTCGCCAGTGTTGAACCAACCACCTCATCACACATGCCAACGCCCTTGTGAACCTTCTTGCTGTCACCTCGTGGACTACTCCCTGAACTGCTGTTTGACAGTGAAACAAAGGTTGATTTCTGCAGGACGTCTGTGGGAGATGATTCAAATGAAGGGCTGTTATCCCAAACTTCTGTTCCCACATTCAAAGCTGAGACACTCTTGTCATCTCCTGCATTACCTGCAGTACTATTCAGGACTTCTCCTAATGGACCACCAAGTGAACTTCCCCAGGATGCTGGTACCCAATCAGTTGTCTTTTGTGTACGATCACCATAGCTACTTGTCATTCCTAAGCCCATCTGGATGCAATCAAAATCACGAGATAACCTCAAAGGTGAAAGGGTGAGCTTCACTTGCTGAGGAGAACTTGAGGATGGTGAGAAATCTGAGGCAGCCATTGGAATGGACATGGACAGTTGAGTAGAGCGTGAATTTAGTTGATCTGGCCAAGATGCAGAGGCACCTGGCGACTGTTCCTGGGTCCATCCATCAATGAAATGGTGAACTGGACGTTGTTCACTTCGTTCTTGGTCATGGAAATCCAGGAAAGCAATAGGATTCTTGGGATTTACAAAGGAATTTGTTTGCGAAGGATTAAGAAGGGAATCTGATGAGACTCGTCCAAAATCCATCTGCGATGATAGTTCAAATCCATTCTGTTGCTTTTGAACTGAAACAGTTGAGTCCTTGGGCATCACACAAATTGTTGGAGATATCACAGAGACACCCTTATGACCTTCCATTCTGTCACATAAATAATTTCTGTTAAGGATTCTGTCATATGCATACGTACCAATTAGGGCCAAAGAATAATATATATGTAATGAATTTTTGGATCCTTTTTCCTTTTATTCCCAGAAAGCTTTTGCAGAGATAAGCTGGTTAAAAAAATGTTCACATCCTTTTCATCATCAAAATCTTCCTAAACAGACAATTTCAAATTTCTGTTCAACAGATAACAAGAGATAGAGGCATCCACTTCAAGGTTTGACAAGAAGATGAAAGCATTAAAATGGGCATATCAATTAGCTGTTAGGACTTCAATATTTAGTACCTGTTGACAAGCTGCTCAGAGGAAGGATTGGCAGCGCTGGGCTGCAAGCTATTGAATTGATGCTGAACGGCACCAACGCTGTTGGATGCTCCGCTGCCCAATATCACCATCGCAGATGAGGAGGGTGTGACTGATTGCAGCTTTGAAGTGGTGGATCCAGAAACAGCATGTCCTTTCTGTGCTTCCACATGCTTTCTTGAACGATGACGGCCTCTATTTATGTGCCTTTCGCAGTACTTCTGATCAGTGACAGCTTCTCGTGAGCACCTCCATTTCTTTCCATCTGTTCGACGACACCTACCAGGCTCGGGATCAGTGTTGCCAGCGAAACCAAGATGGAAAGTACCCCATCCCCCTACATGTACCACAAAGTAGGCAAAAGATGAACAAGCAAATAGTCAATAAACAGACACATAAAAGCAGAAAAATATAGGAGACCAACAAATTACTGGTAAATAACTTTATGACAAGGTTTAAGAATCTTCGCAGTTGTTCCGTTCGTGGCCTTGTTATGAAGCAATTAGTGGCATACAGAAGATCTGCTGTAACTGGTGATGACATTTAAGGAAGTGAAAATGAACAACAAGTTCTCATTTTTGAAAATATAGTAGACTCGTTAAAAATTAATATTACTAGATATTTTATTTTCTATATAAGACAACAAACAACCACTCAAAAGCTTTTCGTTGAGAAAGCTCTTTCCTGTTAGGTAATCGGTAAAGAGTAAAACCAAATAGTAAAACCAGCACTACATTTGCTGGTCCATTTGGTTTTGCTACTCCATTTTGGGCTAGAGTCAAAGG
The DNA here is from genome assembly GCA_000787875.1 of Solanum virginianum. Lineage (NCBI taxonomy): Eukaryota > Viridiplantae > Streptophyta > Magnoliopsida > Solanales > Solanaceae > Solanum > Solanum virginianum. The sequence continues at coordinate 8,152 of DF364350.1, read as the reverse complement.
ATCAAAAACCTGGTGGCTAAAAAATAACTTTTCGTTGGATAAAAGGTAAAAAACTTGAACGACTTAAGTCAGGATACAAACCATTGACCTAAATGGATGCTCTTAACCAGTTGTCGTATACTCAAGTTCCATGGTGTATAGTGATGAATTCATATACAACAACCACATAACACCTGAATGGTTAGGGTCAAAAGCATGTTCTATTTTGACAAAATCGATACCAATACTTGGTAGGAAAGTGAAAGAACTTACAACCGGAGGGTGCGGCGGACAATCCAGAAAATGAGTATGGGTTCAGAGACTTCTTAATAGGAATAAGCAACTGGGGAGGGACCGGGATATTTGCCACGAAATGCTTGTAGATCAAAGCCTGATGTTCCAGCTCCATCCACTGTGAAGGAGTGAATGGACCTCTGAACCTGGCAAAAGAGCCAGGCCTGCTTTCATTTGATCCTCCAGAGGCATAAGCTGAACCAAGTGAATTTTTATAATCAGAACTTGCATAGTATGCTTAACTTAACTTCAAATCAAAAAGCAATTAAATAGAAAGATGAATTAGCCAAAGATATATAGTATAAGGTTGACTGAACTTCATAAATATTTGAGACTCAAATATCAAAAAGTCTTATTCTTTCTTTCCTTTTGTCTCGCCTTTTTTTCCCTTCGTGCAACTGCTTTATCACTACCTTTACTCTTTTTCCTTAAATGAAGTGCGAGATTTACCCAAGATGTACATGAAAACACCAGATTTTTCACCCAATTATAGGAAATCATTAACAAAGATTCTTCACAAGTTCAATTTTTTTCCCTTTTTGGGGTTTAATGAGTTTTTTCTTTTATTGACAAGACCATCAGAATCTACAGTTTTTCTTTGAAAAGACCCATCTCTCTCTATCCGTTGCACAGGAAAAATAATAAAACAGCTCAACATGATTAAAACAAAATCTTTTGCAAATCCACGTCATCAACAACTAAATCCCCTTATTAATTTCCGAGTGATTAATTATCTAAACAGAATGAAGCACCCAAATAAAATTATTTGTGATACCTGAAGCAGCTCTGTTGTTGTAGGATCCAGAATCAAACAATGGGAAAGCAGAAACATTATTTGTAGAAAGAAATGGGATTTCATCAGACTTATTAGATGAAAAACTTAGCATAGTAGAGTGAGTACTTCCCTCATTTGAGGAATCAGATCTCATAAATAAATTAGTAGGAGGGTTTTGTTGTTTAGAAAAGGCATGTGCAGGTTTAGGGACTTTAAATGGCCTCAAAATGTTGTTATCACAAGGCCCAGATCTCTCAGATCCATTAGTAGTCTGAGATTGCTGGGCACTTGAAGCTATGGCTTCCATTGCCATCAACCCACCAAACTCCATGACTGAGAGAACTCCACACCGTGAGAGCTGGAGAAAGCATGAATTTATAGTGAGGAAGCTGAGTCGAAAACAGGAGGCGGTAGGGATAAGCAGGAAGCAATACAAGGTGTTGAAGTATCTGTAGTGGAGTTAGCTCAAGGGGGTATTGTGTGAGAGAGAACAAAAAGAGTACAAGAGGCAAAAACCATCTTCTACATTTTGGACACTGGAAACATGTTACACCATATATATCTGCTTTCTTCCCAGAAACAAGCTGTTTTTTTTTTTATACATCATTTTTAGTGCTCATATTATATTAAAATTAAGTATTTAGTTTTATTTGTTATTTTTAGTACTCCATATAAAATAAAATTCATATTTTTATTTTTAATACTCCCTCCATTTCTAAGAAAACTAATTCACTGCACGTGCTCGTGCTTTGCACGTATGAACCACATCAATTTAAAGATTATATATAAATAATATTTATTATTAAATAAATATAATATTTATATAAATAAAATTAAATAAATACTATTAGTTTGATATAATAGTTTAGTCTATTATAAAATAACAAAAAAGAGAAAATTATTTCAATTGCTTATAAAAAAAGATAAGTTAATAGTGTTTTAATATATTAAGTAATAATATAGGGTTGAATAATCAGAAGTTAAATTTAATTGATTAAAATTTAATGCAACAAAAAATTTCTAAACATAAAAGGAGTAGTTTAATGTTTTCAACATAATTTTACTATTTTTTCTTTTTAAATTTGTTATATTACATACTTTTATTAATAAAATATTTCATGGTGAAATTTTTTATTAATTATTTACATAGAATAGTCCTAAATCAAAAGTGAATTCTAAATATTAAGAAATTTTAATTTAAAAGTGAATCTTGAAATTAAGTAAATAAAAGATTAAATAATAAATTTGTTAAATAGTAAAATGACAATGTTGTATAAAATGAAGGACAAAAAGTTCAAAAATATTTCTGAGAGCCTTCACGCTTTTAAGATAGTATAAAAGAAAATTTTTAATGTTATAGTGATAAATTAAAATTATGTCAAATGTACTAAATATCTTTTAATTTTATGGCCTTAAATATGTCATGTCATATAAAAATTAAAATTAAAATGTTTTATAAAAGAAAAGTTTTTTTTTTAAAACAAACTAAAAATGAAAGTAGATTTTTTTTAATGAAAAAAGTATTAATTATCTTGCATCAATTAATACAAATATTCAATTCATAAAATAAAACTACTAATTTTCACTTTCTCCGTTCCCTTTTATATGTTGTCTTCACTATATATGTTCCTTAATATATGTTATTTCAATAATATCAATGCATAAATTACATTTTTTTTATTTTGCGCTTAATAATTAATGAATTTAAAAATATATATTCTTTGACCGACTAAAAGAACTAAAAAGAAAATTATTATTAAATAAGAGCATAATAGTAAACTTATATTTTTTTTCTACGCAATTATCATCTTAAAAGGTGACCTGTAAAAAGAAACGAAGGAAATATTTCGTAAGCGATTAAGGATGGAGGCAGTTTGGAGCAAAAGGTCCATCTAAATTTTTTTCATGAAAAATTACATTTTTATATACAATTAAAATATTTGTGTGTATGTATAATACATATTAAATTTTTTTCTACTTTTATTTTCATATTTTGAATTTTCTAATTATGCCTCCATTACTATTAATAAGAAAAGTTCAAATAGAAAAAAAAAAATGAATGGAGGGACCTATGATATTTGCCCAACGTGTCCCTACTTTCATTTACATGACATTTATATCTCACAGAATTAGAAAGAAAGTGACGTTCTTCTTTTGACCTTATTGTGGAGTTACATAGGTCCATGATGTTTCTTTGTACTTCTTATTAACTTTTTAGGAACGCAAGTATTTTTATTTATCAAAAATAATAAACTATCCAAGTTGTTTGAATTTTTCAAGAGAACTTCTCCAAAATTCTAATTAAGGGAGGCTATTAAAGTAGGGAGAAAGTAAGCTTAAAAAGAGATATTGGCCGCTGAGAAATTTCTAACGTATTGATGAGAGTGGAAGAGTGTTTGTTTGAATTGATTTATTTTAATATATTTTTAATTAAAATTTAAATTATTTAAATAAATTAAAAATTTTGGAAATGGATGGGTTGGGAAGTAGAATTTTTTTTAATAAAAAAATTATACTACAAAAGTGGAGGGGGGGGGGGTGTTGGGAGTCGTGGGGTATGGTGGTAAGAGGTGAAAAAATATTTTAATTTTTGTTAGTGTTATTTTTTTTTGTAATGATACTTATTTAGCATTTAATTAATATTAATAATTTATTTAAATTTTATCATGAAATATTTTGTTAGTTTGGAGTATTATAGGAGGTTTTTAATAAAAGAGATTGACACACCCATCATCAAGAAAGTGTAGTAAAATGGAGAGATGTGTTTCTCAAATTGAACTATATAAAATTTATAATTTTTAAATTTTAAAAATAGATAATTCAAATGTATTTTTATGTTTTTGATCGTTTATTTTTTATTTTGTTTTAAAGAGCTCTTCAATTATTTGACTGTAACTTGTATAGTATGTTGTTACTCAACAATTTTATTATTTAGAAATTTGGTACATATAATATCAAATCGATCGACTTAGTTAAATGTATACTTTGTACCCTTATTTCTTTTGGATCTTGCACAAAATTTCATTTTAAAAAATGCAACTATTTAGACAGTTATTTATTAATATTATGCAATCAGGCATGCAAATTGAGAATTATGATTAAAAAAAATGTTTAAGAAATTGTGGATAGGTAGATAGGTATTCCTATTAAGGAATCTAAGTTGTCTTTATTAGAGATAAGGCAGAGGGAAAAGATGTATTAATATGATGACATATGTAGAACAACCAATGATGATAAGGGTCATCATAAATAATTTGTTTGCTGCTAATCAGTTAACTATACGACACACCTAAATTTGTCATTTTGGAAAATAAAGCTTTGCTTTCCTCGTGTGTGGAGTGTCACGCCTATTAGGTGATATATGCAGAATCCAACTGACGCGTGGCCAACATGCAAATCTAACACACGACAATTCTACTTGTCTTTGTAACGCCGTTGCTCCTCACAAATAATTATTAAAAGGAAACAAAAAGAAACTCTTTTTATTTAAAAAAGGGAAATTAATAATTGTGGAGGGTAGCTAGTTCTCCTTTTAGTAAACACATTTCTGTTGGTGCAAATAGCAAAATATAAACTCAAGGAGTACCCACATTTCAATCAACCTAAAAGAATATTTTTTTATATATATCGTGCAGTTTGGCCCAAATATACACAACAAAATTCCCATATTCTTACGTCTCCTTTCTATAAAGTTGGGAAAAAGAAATTAATGTATGTATGAGTTAGGAGACGCCTAATATACACAACAAAATTCCCATATTCTTACGTCTCCTTTCTATAAAGTTGGGAAAAAGAAATTAATGTATGTATGAGTTAGGAGACGCCTAATATACACAACAAAATTCCCATTATCTTATATCTCCTTTCTTTAAAGTGGGAAAAAAAATTGTCTGTATTAGTCAGACTCAAGTCTCAAAATAGAAAAAATATGAGAAGTGATGTTTGGTCATTAAATTTGATAAAAAAAATAGTATTTGGAAATTTAGGATATTATTCAAAAACTTTTAAATATTTAAAAACTACTCCTAGTTTTTTATATTTTATAAAAAAATATTCATCATTTAATTATTTTATTTTATATTTATTTATCTCCTTCAAAAAAATTTGAATTATAATTTGAGTGATAAGATTCCAGAAAAAAAAAAAGAAAAAGAATTTGCTTTGAATGTATTATAATATCAACTGAATCAATGATAAATCTGAGTTTATAATTAATGTATTAATTTTGTCTATGTTGTTATTTTGTTGTTGTTGATTGTTATCAAGTATGTTATTAGATTACTTTTTAATGGAATATGTTTACTATAAAATGATAATACAAACTTATGAATATTTTTAATAATTTTTAGAACTCATGATAAAAATCATATTTTTTTAACAATCAAATATTCTTAAAAATAATTGAGGCCACATACATAGTGATACTTTATCAAAACTTCATTTAAGAATAACTTGTCAAGAATATTTGAAAATGTGGAGTCAAGCGCTAGCTAAATTTCTTTAATCGATAATGAAGGCTAACTAAAGTTTAGATAGATGTTCAATAGAATTCAATATTTTTTGCTTAATAGTTTTTTTTTTGTTCGCACGTCCAAAAAATCATGTTTTATATATGAAATAGGATTGTTCAAAAATGAAACTGATAATTAGAATTCTAACAAAAAGTTATTGATTTATCGTTAATGAGTTATTGATTTAGTGATCTTTGTAAAGATTATAATTCTTTTACTATCGGATCATGGGTTCTTAACTATTTTAATTTTTTTTTAATTAATTAATGGGTTAAATATATTTATACCATTTGATATATGAAATTCGTTACTTAGAGTTTAGCTTCATACTTTTATGTTTAACTGTCTTAAACTCTCGGTTATTCTGCAATGTAACATTGTTTACTTCTGAACAAGATGCAATCTATTAACTTATATATATATACACGATTATTTGATTTGTCAACCTGTTTCTAAATGATTTTTTTAGGATCAAATCTTAATGGTTAAACTAATATCTGAACTAATAATGATCAATAACCAACAAACTAATAATCGATAAGTCAATACCTTAATGATTTTACAACAGTTTAACATGCCCACAAAATAATAAATTTAAAAATAGAACAAATCCAACCGATACACATCTCTAATATAGAGAGGGAATAAGTGGCTATAGGCACATAAATTTTAGACGACATGTGTGTTTCTAGCCATCAAAACTGCATTAAAAGATAATTGTTATTCTGATATTAAATTATTAAAAAGGATTTTTTAAAGATTTTATACATTTAATATTACATAAGAAATATTATAAAGTATAATAATTATAATTAATGAGCAATAATATTTTTAAAATATTAAAAAATTGATTGACGTTTAAAATTTCATCCATTAAAGAAATAACATATACAATGAAAAAATTATGTAAAATTATTATAAATTACATAATTAACAACTTAATGTATAAGTGTGTGTGTGAGAGAGAAAGAGGAATGTTTAATTGACTCTCAAAATTTCATTTATGTAAGAAATAAATAAAGTAACATATGTGAAAATTTCTTAAAATGTACTATAAATCATATATAGTAACTTCACAACTTAAATTATATGAGAATTTAGTTCTCTATATTTCATTCGTGTTACTTAAAATAAAATAGAAGAAGTAACGTATGATCTCGTACAAACATGGGATCTATATCTCTTTCTCTTGCGCTATACATAATAAAAATATTTGGTTTACTTCTGACTATAAATGCACATTCAAGAATAATTCAGTGGATTGGTTCCATTAAATAAAGAAAAATCATACTATTTAAACAACCGAGACTTTATGTTATTAACTGTTAGATTTATGCCTTGAATCTGTTTTCTAATTAGAGAAGGATTGAAATCCTAATCCTCTTTGGAGAAGGATTGAAATTCTAATCCTATTTGGAGAAGGATTGGAATTCTAATCCTATTTGGAAAAGGATTAGAATTGTCCTATTTGGAGTTGGTTTTGGCTTAACTCAT